>JAAGKR010001389.1:78522-127499 GCA_011419295.1 Clarias macrocephalus
AAAAAAAAAAAAAAAAAAAAGTTCACTTGCTGCGAAGGCTGGTCCATGTAGTCCGATCACATAGGAAAGCTACTGTTTTGCTGAAAAGGTTAATGCTGCTTTTGATAGAATGGTGTCAGAACACAGTGCATCACAGGTTTGTTAGCACAAATGGGGGACCTACTGTACTCAATATGAGGTATCTGGTCAAATTGTTATGGCTGACAATTTGGTCTACAATATTTGCCTGCTTTCTGGTAAATTCAAAAGAATCATGGTAAATTATTTGGTAAATTACAAGCGCAAAGAGTTCCTACTACAAGCGCACGTTGCCTGTCCACATCAAACAATACATCGAATAATAGTTTATCTAAAGCAACTTTTTTCATGGCTAATGGGGTCCGGCAAGGCAGGAGAAATTTCATATTTTATATTGATACTTTTTCTAAATTGCCCCAAGAGTGTAAAACCAGATGCATGCTGGGGGAGTGTCTTGTTAATAATTGAATGTATGCTTATGACTTAGTTGTTGTCTCCTTATAGTGCTGGCTTACAGCAATTCCTCAAAATCTGTTGGAGTGCAGTATGATGTTAAATTCAATACTAAAAAGATTATTGTTATTACTGCTAGTTCTAAAGATGATAAGAAGCAAAAATCCCATGATTCATTTTGGCTAGGTGCTTGAAGTGGTAAACGGTATCAGATACTTGGGTAACATTATTCGGACTGATCTAAATGATGATGATGATGATGTACTGCTTAAGTGTTGTAAGGCATATGCACAGTTGAGTACGCTTGTGTACAAATTTCATAATTGTACAGATGATTTGAAAATGGCCCTCTTTAAAGCTTACTGTACTCCACTTTATGCAGTAAAGAGAAATGAGAAAGCTGCAGGTGGTGTATAATGGCCCATTCAGAACATTATTTAAGATGCATTATGGATAAGCATAAGTCACACTGCTTATTTGTGACTAACAATGTGCCAACTTTTTATGCCGTCCTGAGGAATTTTATGTATAAATGAATTTTTAGACTAATCATATTTTGTGTTTAAGGTTAATGTTATTTGGTGTTATCTATGTTGCTATGGACATTTGTTGCCTGCAGTAATGTATCTATCTATATTACTTTTGTTAGTAACTAGTAGTATTGTAATATTAATATTAATATTCATTCTTAATTTAATATTAATTAACAGGTTAATAGTAATGTATGACTTTTTAGTAATTAGTAACTCAAATTGCACATTACTTCTTCATTTATTTGTTATATTGTTTATATTTTACATTGTATATGATCGAAATCAATCTACCATAAACGCTTTGCAGTCTGTATATCACTGATTCCTTCATTTATCATTATAACAACAGACAATTACTTGTTTTTTTTTTTTTAATATAAATATTTGTCTCCAAGCGCAAAATTAAATGGATAACATTGATTTTGAGCTTCCGTCACTTATCATTTTAATTTTTTTTTCATCAGACACATGTGGCGTGACCATAGACTATATCAAAAACTAGATAAACCCTCTGTGCCATCACCCATAGGTCTTCTAAAGAGACATTTTGAAGGTTGATTTGTGGACGCTTTGGCTGACTTTCAGTTTAAACATGCCTGGTGACCTCTGCTCCCATTAGCTAGCTAGCTTAGCTTAGCTAAAATGCAAAGGTGATTAAAATAAATTGATATGCTAGTTACTTTGCGTTTAATTGAACTCCTCCATACCCTATGCATAGTCCCATGTCAATTCCTACATTAATAGTGGTAAGTTAAACTCCAATGATTCCTCAACTGTCTGGTTAGCTAAATTAATGCATATAAGACAGACATCTAGCATATTAGACAGACATCTGGGACCAGCTCCCAGTGGAGATTCAAGGAAGTGCATGTTTTGGCATTTTACATTTGCTTCATTTTTCGGAACAGGGTGACCCAGAAGTTTTTATGTGTTATGCTGTATTTATTTATTATATTATTAATGATTTATTTTTACATAAAGTGCATATCAATTTTCAGAAGCAAAACATGTAGCCTATCCCTCTGAGGTGTCACACTTCAACAAGCATGAAACCAGGATTAATCTGCCGCACAAGGCTTCATATGTGTGGCTTTTACACATTAAGCTGCAAGCGGAGGCGAGCATCCACAACCTTTTCATGTGCTCATTTGTGGGACTAAATCTCAATAAGGTGACTGAAAAACTATACATATGCAAACATAATACGAGAGTAATGCATTGCTTTAGATAGCATTTGGTAATAGTAATTTATTACTGCAATGGAAAAGTAATAAGTAATATTAATATATTACTTTCACTGAAAACACCTGGCTTAGTGGGTTAATCCAGGGTCCGGATTCGATTCTCACCTTGGGGTCTGTGTGCATGGGGTTTGCATGTTCTTCCTGTTCTTGGTGAGTTTCCTTCCAGAGTCTAAAGACATGCAGATTAGGCTAACTGGCGTTACCAAATTGCCTGTAGAGTGTGAATGCATGTGCGAATGTTGACCAGAGGCCGTACCACGGTCCCTAGTTGGACTACAGACGGTTCTGGATAGATGGATGGTTGGATGAAAAAGTAACTATGAATAGTACAATGCCGGAGAGAGCACAGCATGATACTATATGTATAAGTAATGTTTGAAGTAAGGAAATCACTGGATATGGAGAGTGAGAAAGTTGGACTGTATCTCAAGGAGCTTTGGTTGATGTACAGATTTTGGCCCGTGATCTTATCCTGGATATCAAAGCCAGAAAGGTTAGCGTGTGAGAGTAAGAGCTTAAAAAGGTTCGACCCTGGAGCAATTCTGGATCTCAGTAATGCCCCTAGCCTTAGCAGAGCTGCCTTTTATGTCTGTCTGATGAACTTAGAGATAAGGTGTTGCATGATGGCTGCCAGCCATGTATGATTTTATTACTTTCTCATTTTCACCATTTTGAGTCGGCAGCTTCACTGCACAGCCTTTTTTGGCCGAAGTTACTGAAACTTGTTGCTGTAATGACGCTGTTCCAAGTCACGTCCAAGTCACCACACGGTTTTAAACACGAGGATGCTGATTTTTTGAAGGACCGGACATTCGTTCTTCTATCTGTAAACTTTTTTTATTTATTTTTTTTTTTTTAGGATAATTAAGAATGTGCATTTTAAGGCCATCTTTAAGACGACATGCATACTGTATCAAACAATGAGACAGCATGACGATTTGTTATCGCTGGGTCTCACGTTGTGAACACGTTGAGCCCAACAGATTGCCTCTGAGAAATCCCTCGAGGCAGCGGCTGTGTCACCTGATCTACAGCAAACACATGGCTTCCAGCAGATACACTCATCTCTCAGTCGGAACCAGGGCATACTGGATTTCAGTCATTAGATTTGCTCAGCTGTCCTTTGATTTCACTTTGAGAGTTGTTCCTTTCCTTTGAAAGGATCTTTGTTCGAAGTGGTGGTATTAAAGAAGATGCATTTATACACTCATTATTTATAATTCCATTCTCTCTCTCTCTCTCTCTCTCTCTGTCTCACTCTTGGCATCTCATTCTCCGAAAAGAAAAGATGTTAAAACTTGAGAGGACATATTGAAAGCTTTTCATCTCCCCATTTATACGACGATCGTGTATGCGTGTGTACATGACATTTTAAAATCTTTTCTGATTATCACTTTATGCCGTTTTTTTCTCTCTTTTCTTTTCTTTATACTGTTATTTTATATAATCTCACAATTACACCAGACGTGTTTTATTTATCAATTTTATCGATTTTGCACTTCATTTAGAACGTCTCATTGGAAGTAAATCTGGGCACATCACCATGTGTATGAAACATGCTACGCTTGAGTGAGAGCACCTTCAGCATCTTAGCTAGTGGAGGACTCTGCTGCATTCCGAGAGACAAAGGGAGAAAGATGGCTCTGGGCTCACCAGACGCCTCAGCCATCTGTCCCCCACGTCCCTGCTGGTTGTCCATGCTCTGTCTTGAGTGGATCCTGTGAGATTCCCCTGCCTCACTATGGCTCCATCTGACAGGGTGATGCGCTGATGTCATGGAAACTTGAGCGCACGTTCTATAAGTCACCAACATGGCAAACCCACAGATGAGTAGGAGTAGGAGGGTCTCACCATCATCTGCAAGCCAAAGCATCCGACTTTATTAGCTACACCATAGCAAATGCATATCTGTTTTTCTTTTGCTAAATACAAGGGAGGTGGCACGGCAGTGTAGTGATTAACCGATTCCCGGTCAGTGTGCATGGAGTTTGCATGTTCTCCCCGTGTTTGGTGGGCTTCCTCTGGGAACTCCGGTTTCCTCCTACAGTCCAAAGACATGCAGAACTGGCGTTCTCAAATTGCCCACGGTGTGTGAGTGTATGTGTATGTCCCCTGCAATGGATTGGCACCCTGTCCAGGGTGTACCCCACCTTGTGTCCTAAGTCTCCTGGGATAGGCTCCAGGCGACCCCGAATACAGGATAAAGCGGTATAGGCCATGAGTGAGTGAGTGAGTGAGTGAGTAAATACGAGAGCCGATCAAGTCAAATCATTACTTGTGACTAGACTTGAATGCATAAAACCTATTGAGGACTTACGGTGCTGAGACTTTCAGCTGCAGTATAAGGTTTGAATGGTGGTGGATCGGAACCCGCTGCAATCACCACTGCAGTTCATGTCCTGATTGTCTGTACACTCAATTTCCACATGTTTGGACCTTTAAAGGAGTTCCTGAGAGGCCAACATTTCAGACATGAAGTCGCTGAAATGCCGACTGAGAAAACTTTCTAAATCTGGTCACCAATTCCCATCTCCAATGCAGCAGTAGTACAAGTAACACAATGATGGTATTGAAGCACTAATGAAACACTGGGATAAGTGGCATTAGTGTAGCAGGTGATTATATAGAGAATAAAGGTCATTTTTACTCTCAGAACTGTGCTCCGTTATTTTACATTTGAACCCTCCTCATATCTACATGTTTTAATGTTTATTGTTGAATATGACTAGCATTCGCCATTCAGCCTGGTGCGCATTCTAAATGAATAGACAGTAAAATCCCAAGTGTTGATTTAACACTCCGAGTTTATTCGAGTAAAACACTGCTGGGTGTTACTGTAAGTCAACACTCTAAATGTTAACTTAGCACTGTGACTTCGCTGGGTATGAAGACTTCAGGGCTATAATACTGTAGATTCTGAAGTTGTTTCTTATAGGTATCTACAGTAGGGTGTGTCCCATTCCGCAATGCTCCCTACTCTCTGCTCTCTCTGTGTACAGAGAATTTGAGTTCAAGAAAATTCCACCATTCTGAAAAATCCTACAACGTCACCAGTGCAGACGTTACCCTGGTAACATAAGCACCTCAGATGCCTACTGCTGCTACTGTGGAAATGTCACACTGCGGAAAAAAAAAAAAAAAAGAAATATTGAATATTTATTGAAAGAAAAGCCGATAGTATTACAATATAATAATATATAGTAAAATATGTTATAATAATTCATTTACACAATTCAGATTTTTACAGATTCAATCCAACCATCTAGGAACCTCTGTAGTTCAACTAGGGACCATGGAGGCCGTGGTAGAACCTTTACACATACATTCACACACTATGGGCAATTCACTAATCTGCATGTTTTTGGACTGTGGGAGGAAACCCACCAAGCACGGGGAGAATCGAACCCAGACCCTGGAGGTGCGAAGCAACAGTGCTAACCACTAACCACTAAGCCACCGTGCCAGGTTTTTTTTTTTTTTTTTTTTTTTTTTTACAGATTACTAGCCTAAATAATAGTAACAATTTATTGATTCGATTGAATTTAAATGTCTTGTGTGACAGTAGCATTTTGCCATTCTCAGTAATAATGATAATAGATATATAAATCCCTTTTAGAGCTCCATTTTTCTTTCACGCTCCAGCGAGGCCCAAAGCATGATGGGAAATTTTTCATGTCCACTTCTGGCAAAGTGATGACCCATTGTTCACTTGTTCCATACACTAATTACAGTTCGCTTTGAACCGAACAGTTTCGCTCTCTGTGGTCTGAAATCGCACTTAGCATTGCTGAATCCCCCGTGCAGCATACTTCACAGGGTACTTCAAACTGATTGGAACACACCCCTAGACTCCTACCTGTGCACACTGGGCGGTCCCTGAGCATCTGCTGATTCTATAGAACTGACAGAATATCAGAATGCATGTACAGTACAGTACAGCTGTGGTTAATGTTTCAGCCAGAACTACTGCCAGAGTTTAACCAGCACTTTATGACTGATCGGACTGCTGAATTATCCAGTGCTGTAAAATAAAATGCATAAGAAAGTTCAAGTGTTCAAAAGCTGTTACCTTTTACTGATCAGAATCCCATGGTGGCAAGGTGGTGGCTTATGGATAAACACAACTGTCTCACACCTCGAAGGTTGGGGGGTCGAATCTCACCTCCTGTCTGTCTATTCATAGAGTTTGCCTATCCTCCCAGTGCTCGGTTGGTTTCCTGCCATAGTCCAAAGGCATGCAATCGATGTTGGTTAAGTGTTTCTAAAGTGAGTATTAAAGGAGTGAGTATTTGGCACCTCGTCCAGGGTGTATCCCAATTTGTGTCCTAAGTTCCCTGGGATGGAGTCCAGCCTCCCTGAGATTCTGCATAGGATAAGAGGTAAAGATAGTGAATGAATGGTCATAATCCTACTATTTCACTCTGGGATAGGCTTCTTCCTTATGTTAGTATTATTTTTATTGTTTATTAAGAATATATAGGGAGGAAACCCACCAAGCATTGAGCGATGCACACAGACCTGAAGCAGGAATCGAACCCAGACACTGAAGGTGCAACCACTAAGCCACCATGCTGCAACAAATTTGTTGCAGCATGTTGGCTTAGTGCTTGGTGGGTTTCCTCCGGGTACTCCGGTTTCCTCCCACAGTGTGTGTGTGTGTGTGTGTGTGTGGGTGTGTGCCCTGCGATGGATTGGCCATGGTGTACCCTGAGTCTCCTGAGATAGGTTCCACAGCTCCATGATCCTGTATATGGAATAAAGTGATATAGATGATGAGTGAGTGAGTGAGTGAGTGAGTGAGTGATACAGTATTAAGTTGCTAACCATTGTCACTTTTGACTTGTTCATTAGAAATCCAGATGTTCATCCACATTTCTGTAAAACCGCTTCATGACAATGTGTTTCGTCAAGCAGGCTATTTAAACAAACCAATCGATTAAGAAAATCAATTTCGGAAAAGTTTATTCAAAATTTGAAGTGAAATATCAGTGTCGTTTCTCTACAGCGTGGTCAACATACGATCCTAATCAGTTATATAGCCATGCAGGCGGCGTGACCAGCTGTTCAGTTTGGCTGCAAAATGATTTACATAAATAATTTCCGAGAATTGCTGATGGGTTCATTTGGGTGCAGGCCAATCAGTCACTCCCTATTCGCCAAGCTGCATTACCTACGTGAAAGGTTTCTATGGCAGTTAAAAGGCAGTCTGAAAGGACAGAGTGTCGGGTGTGCACTTCTTTCGGGAAAGAAGGTGATTATTTGTTTAAGGAAAGAAAAAAGAGGAATCTCTTGGAAATACCGCTCTAGAAGCAGAAGAAATTGCAATCATCTTCCTCACGGTGTCAGCACTGAGCACATCTGTTTCCATGGGATCACTTGTGTCTACCATCCTCACTGTGTTATCTCAGATGTTGTTGCAGGAATGAACACACCCATACACACACACACACACACACACACACACACACACACACACACACACACACACACACACACAAATCCACTTGGTGCAAGTAAATAGCTTCTCCCCTATCTATTTTTCTTCTATTCGTCTTCTTCAATCCTCACTCAGTGTCTCTTTGTCGCATACAGATTGTCCTCATTTTTCTGTCATCATCTCTGTTTCATTCCCACCCCTCCTACTCTCCTCTCTCCCGCTTTCGCTCTTTCCTCCTCTATCTCAGTCTCTCTCCGTCCCTGTTCTCCATTTCTGTCGCTGCCAGTTTCTTTCATAGTGATCCTCTGAGGGCATTTCCACTTTTTTTGGTATGTGTGCGCGCGTGTACGCGCTTGAGTGCATGTGTGTATGCGTGTTGTGGGGGTGACCGTGCATGCACGCACACACACACACACACACACACACACATTTGTGTGTGCATCTCGGTGTATTTGTGCAAGTCTGCCTCAGCCGAAAGGCCCATCTGTTTAAACACTGCAGCAATCCAAGCAGGATCACTCCCACAATCCTCTCTGCTGCATGCCTGTTTGTTCATCCGTGATGCCCCCGTGGCTCCAGCGCTGCCCACAGCCCTAACTCGGAGCGCTGCAAACTACATGCCCTTAGCACCGAATCCGCAGTCCTAATTGCCGCCAATTTGAAGGTCAGACTCTTGTTGTTCTGTCTTCGGTTGTGAACCCCTGCGTGTTTCAGCCCAACGTGGTCAGCAGTAATGATGAACCCTGCTCCACTTCTTCTCATCCTAGCGCCTGGTATTTCACAGCTTGGGATCTAATAATAGTTCCTGTGTTTACAGAACCTGCAGTTTCTGTTTCAACAGGCATCTAAAGGCTTTCTATTTTTACACTCTACATTTCCTGCTGCCAGATAAGATGTTTTCAAGGATCACATCAGAAACACATTTCCACTGTAATTTTTTCACTGTAATAATTTGTTTAAAGGTGGATATAGACGGATGGACGGACGAGCAGACAGATGGACAGACACACCGGCAGACACCATGGCGCCAGAAAGAATTACAACTTAAGCAGAAATAAAATCAATGCAATAAAATCAATCAGAAAAAATATTTATTATAGCCATGATTATGATTCAGCAATAATGATAATGATAATAATAACAATAATAATAATAATAATAATAATAATAATAATAATAATAATAATAATAATAATAGTGCAAGTGATAATATTTGTGACATTCTTTGAATGATCACAGGTAGGCACTTCTGACAGTCTGCCATGGCTTTACCTCTCCTTGACCTAAGCTGTTTCCTCGCTATAGATACCTTGCCAATGACAGCTATTTATAAATCCATGCCCTGCTGTCGGGAATCTTGGACTCCATGACCTACAGAACCAAAGTGATATTTTTTCATGATTACACCGAGACGGTTTTGACCTTATAGGATCTACAAAGCAACCGCGGAATGATAAGGCAGGTGTTATAAGTGATAGCACCTGCAGGATCATTCCCTGGTTGCCTGTGGGTCCTTTACGTTTGGGGGTTTGAATCATTTCCAGTCTTTGCTCATGGAGTTCGCCTGCCCTGTTCTTGGTGGATTTCTTCCTCCCGTCCTAAATAATACAGTCTACTATAGATTGATTGGCATTTCCAAATTGTGTGTGATTGTATCTCTGCTTCTTGCCCCTAGGCAAGATGTTCCCTAGGAAGGGCCCCTAAACTGCATAAGTGGTATAGATGGTGGACGGATGGTATACGTTCATATTGTACAACAATTATATAAGACCATTATTCAAATACACCCAAAAGTGCTTTACAGCAAGAGAAGGAGCCTTTAAAGTGAAAACACTTCAAATCAATTGTATTTATAGAGTGCTTTCAGCAGACGATGTTACAAAGCGGCTTTCGGGGAAAGCCTCACACCAGCTTTTTAGTCACAGCAGCGGTTGTTGTCAAGTAGCTGGGAAATCAAGCTGAGATGATTCACTGAATCAGGAACGTGAATTGGATAAACAAAGGCCTCCAAGCAAGAGAAACCTGTCAGCGTTGCATTATCAGAAAGTTTAACTAGCATCGTGTCAGGCAACACTCACAACTCAACAAGCAGAAATGACAGATTGTTAGGTAAGATGGAAGTGTACAACACCAAACAAGGTGATTAAATGGTACTCTTGTGGCAAGAGTCAGAGTGTCTAAGTCTTATACAAGCAGAAGTCAAACTTTTGATTGTGCAGAAAAACAGAACACAGTGATGAGGATAAAAACGGACTAATTAATGGACTGGTTTGATCAACGAAGGCGTTCCGTCTTTGCAAGTCAATGCATGGCCTCACACTGCACACCGCACCACTTGCACATTACAGAAACTCGGCTGGGAGTTATAGCCAAGTTACAAGGGAGTTACAAGCCGCATGTTTTAGCATTTCAGATGTGAAGCAGACGGGCCACCATGGCTTCGGCACACTGAGACAACTTTCTACCTCGATTGATGGTATCACAGGAAATCACAGGATTGGGACTAAACTGATATGTGACCATAAGAACACCACTTGTTAGTAAGAATGAGCAGAAAAAAGGCTCCAGTTTGCTAGGGATTGTAAAGATTGGGGCGGTGCGGTGGTGTAGTGGTTAGCACTGTCGCCTTGCACCTCCAGGGTCCGGGTTCGATTCCTGGCCACACTCGATTCCCGTCTCTGTGTGCATGGAGTTTGCATGTTCTCCCCGTGCTTTGTGGGTTTCCTCCGCGTACTCCGGTTTCCTCCAAGAGATTAGCTAGCTGGTGTTCCCAAATGAGTGTGTGAGTGAGTGTATGAGTGTGCCGAGCAATGGACTGGCACCCTGTCCAGGGTGTACCCCGCCTTGTGCCCTACTGTAAGCCTCCTGAGATTGGCTCCAGGTTCTCACGACCCTGAATCCAAGATAAAGCGGTATACACGTGAGAGTGTAAAAATTGGACTTTGCAACAATGGAAAAAGTCATGTGGTTTGACGAGATTGACCCTATTCCAGATCGATGGGGACATCAGGGTAAGAAAGAAAGCTCATGCATAGTGGCCACTATACAATCCTCTGGAGGCAGCGTGATGATTTGGGGTTGCTTCAGTTGGTCAGGCTTAGGAAAGGTATACGGCAATAAAATGAATCATTTTCACACATTAACTGGCCACCAGACTGTGTGCTGCAATCAAAGCTAAAGGTGATCAGAGTGTGAGACTTTTCTTTTCTTTTCCTTTTCTTTCCTTTTTTTTGCCAGATAGTGTGTTACAGTCTGGTAAAAATGATATAAAATAAATGCAAAATGTAACATGTAATTAAGTGCAAAAGGATACATGCAGTACACCTAGGTTCTCAGTTTTTCTGCACATTTTATAGGAGTTAACTGGGAATGCATCTGTGGCTGTAAAATGGTTTAACCTTAGAGTCAGTGCCCTTGATAGCAAGAAAAAATCCAAGAAGCTTAGGCCCCCCCACGACATATAAAGAATTTAATCTCTACAAGTCCAGTTCCTCCTTAGAAGCAATTTCCAAACACAAGCCTCCTTGAGATACCACAAGCACCTATACAGCCCATTTTCCCACAACATATGATGTTGTAGATACCTACGTTAGACCCAGAATTTTCCGTTTAAAGGAAATCAAGTAATTCTGGAAATGCATTCAATGAATATTCTGTGATTACTCCTGCTACCTTTTGGAAGGAATAAAATATAAATCCAACAAATCAATACTCGCATTCATATCTGCGATGCACTTTCTCTCTCAGTGTACTGCTGTATTGCACTCACCCCCCACCCCACACACACTTCCATACTGGCTGCTAAACCCAAGCTGATGCAGAAGATTATGGGATACAGTACATGTCTCCCTTCACAAATCAACCAGATGGAGGGATCTCAGGGTCACATTCTATTCAAACACTCAATTCAGCCTTGCTGTCTCTTAGAATACGGCCTGAGTAGGCAGCTTTGGTTATGTTTTAGACACAGCCTCTGCGTCCGTGACCTCCTAATCTGCACATCCATTGAAAGGATGTGCTAGTATATGTGACTAAACAAGCAGCCTCGATTGGAAAATTGAGGGCATTAAAAAAAAAATAAATAAAAAACTCTGTTAGACCTTTTATTGAGTTTGAACCAAAATAGAAATGTTCCTTTTTTTTTTTTTTTTTGCTATTTGGTTTGGTTCAACAACGGCACATCGTTTACAAACCCGAAAGCAAATACCCGGCACTCGCGTTCTTATACGAGCCGGTCTCAGTCCGGTTCCAAGTGTACTCTAGCTCGATTGGATTGCAGTGAGAAAGTAAATCGACCCAGAATCGACCCAACTGCATGAAGTGAACCAAACATAATGTCTATTTTGGGTTGTGGGCAGCATTTTTTTTTCTTTTCTTTTTGTGCTGTAGAGGCTGAGGCATTGCAGAAATGTCTATAAGTGTTGTGGAGATTTGGACTTATAAACTCGATCCAATACACAAAACTAGTTATTTAATTCACTGAGATAAATCTTTATCTATCGTTATACTATATTTCCGACCAATAAACACAGACCGGTTGAATAGAAGTTCATCCTTTTTGCAAGTAACTTCAACACATCTGCCTAAACATTACATACTGCAGATATACTTACTGTAATAGACATACATTCTACATTAAATATGAATATTTATTGAAAATGTATGTTTATTTAATGGAAAAAAAAATATTACATTGAAATTTTTAAAGGGTAAAAGAGGACTAAATATGTGCGGAAATGACACTTTACACGTTAGAGAATCTTTCCATCATTCAAAAAGTTGAATGTGAATCCGAGGACAGACGATATTCCATAGCTAGGAGATGGTCTAACATCAAGTGCATACATTAGTCTTAACATGGCATAGTGTGTATCCCTCTGTTGTGCTGCCATAAACAGATCTGACAAATCATGAGGTTGGACCTTCCTTGAATTGTCGTTGGTTTTTTTTTCTTTCTTGGTCCATCACATCCCAGAGACACTTGACTGGATTAACATATATATAAGGAATTCCAGGGGCAAGTAAACACCTCAAACTCTGTCATATTCCTCCAACCATTCTTTTCAGCCTGGCAGGGCACATTATCCTGCTGATAAAGGCCACTGACATTAGGAAATCATGTTGACATGAAGAGGTGTACTTGGCCTGCAACAATGTTCAGGTAGGTGGTACCTGTCAAAGTAGCATCCAGATGAATGCCAGGACCCAGGGTTTCCCAGCAGAACAGTGCTCAGAGCATCACACTGCCTTTGCCAACTTGTCGTCTTCCCATAGTGCACCCTAGTCTCATCTCTTTCATAGGTAAGTGATTCTCTCTCTCTCTCTCTCTCTCTCACACACACACACACACACACACACACACACACACACACACACACACACACACACACACACACACCAATTTCACATAGGCACCAATAAGCCCTTTTGCCAATCCAAATTGATAACAAAGGCACAATCAACTGTATACCAGAAACACCCCACGATTCTTTTCTATTTGAGATGCTCTGATTCATTCATCTGGCCATCATAATTTGACCTCGGTTAAAATAGCTAAGAATCTTTATGCTTGCTCGTTTTTCCTGCTTTCAATACATCAACTGTAAAAGTCAACTGTTTACAGTACATGCTGCCTTTTATATCTCACCCATAGAGGCGATGCCATCGGTATACCAGAGAAGTCACACTCTGGTCATATTTAAACTTCTGTTGGCCGCACTGTCCTATCAGGGGTTTCCGTTCAAGGATGCTGTACATCAGGTGATTTGTAACTGTGGTACAAGCAAAAATGCAGCCCCCACTTCAGTAATTTGGACAAAAGAAAAAGCAGCCAGCAGTGATTTATTTATTTATTTATTTATTTATTTATTTATTTATTTATTTATTTATTTATTGTGCTATGAGTGATTTATTTATTTGTTTATTTATTTATTTATTCATTTATTGTGTACCTGGTGCCGAAACAACTAATGAAAAAGCATAAAGAGAAGCGTTTGGATATCGGCAAGAAAAATTTGGACCGATCGGCAACCGGCTGGAAAATTGATTCTTAGAGTTTTCTGGGATTTTTGAGGGCCAGTACTGAAACATTATCATGAGAGAGGTTCAACAGTCAACAGTGCTTGTTATAGTGAGATGCTTATTGAAAAGCTGACATTCTGTAAAAAGAAGCAATGATTGATCTTCTTCACTTTTCTCAACATTCATAAAAAAAAGTCAAACAAATCAATTAAAGAGTGAAAAGGAGCGGTGGATTGCTGAACCCATGGGCTCCTCTCTCTCTCTCTGTCTCTCTCTCTCTCTCTCTCTCTCTCTCTCTCTTTCCTTTTTATACATGAACTTTTGCAATAGTCAGTGATGGTTCAAACTGAATAGGACCAATATTCTTTATTTATCAAAGCTAGGTTACCTTTTAATGTCACTGCTTTTCCCGTTATCCCGAGGCCTACCCGTCTTCTTGCTCCTACGATTCAATCGATAACTGTACAATAAAGGATTTGACATCACTTTTAATCTAGCGCAGGGGCACTGGGTCTTACTATTATGGAACAGTTTTGGATGACTTTTGTTGGACCCATCACAGGCATATATCTCCCACTACCTTAAATACCACATTAACCTTCTTGTTCTCTTCACTGCTGCTAGCGATGGATGGACTGACCCGGACTAGATTTCTTTTTAAATGCCCAAGATATATCATCGCCATTTCTGTTATTAGCAGCGTAATCAATATTTATGGAAACAGACCCCGAAAACCCCTCCTCGTGCTGATTGCAGGAGGGTCTGCGCAGATGGCAGAGTAAATAAGTGATGAAGGGAATATAGTTCCCAAGGGAGGAAGAGAAACAAGGAGTAAATAACTACATAATCGATAATAAGTAATCAGGGTGGAACATGGAAGAGGTGTGCGCAATAGTGTAATAAACCAGTGCCAGAACCAGTCTTTCACCATGTGAGTCCTGGAATATATCCATGCCATTAGGAATGAAAAAATCCATTTGATGCAATAACCTGTTTATTCAGTACATTCAGGTCGTCAGCTGACTTCATTTTTTACCAGATAATAAGGTTTTGCTGAGGCTGGACCTGATCGATTGAAATAACCTGAGATCATAACGCTGCCTCCAGAGGCTTGTACAGTGTCCACTATGCATAATGGGTGCATCACTTCATGCACTTCCCTGCTTAATCACTCTGAAATAGGGTCAATCTGGACTCATCAGACCACATGACTTGTTTGCATCGTTCCAAAGTCAAATCTTTAAACTCACTCACTCATCATCTATACCGCTTAATCCTGTATTCAGGGTCACGGGGGGCCTGGAGCCTATCCCAGGAGACTTAGGGCACATGACAGGGTACACCCTGGACAGGGCGCAAATCCATCGCAGGGCACAGACACACACACATACGCTCATTCATTCACACACTACGGGCAATTTTGGAACGCTAATTAGCCTAACCTACATGTCTTTGGACTGTGGGAGGAAACCGGAGTACCCGGAGGAAACCCACCAAGCACGGGAAGAACATGCAAACTCCATGCACATAGAGACGGGAATCGAGCCTGGCCGGGGCTCGAACCCGGCCCCTGGCAGTGCAAGGCGACAGTGCTAACCACTACACCACCGTGTACAAAAATGTTTAGTCCCACAGACAAGTGGTGTTCCTATTAGTGCCTGCGTGTTCCCACTGTGTTCTTTAGGTCGAAATGCTTTTACGTTAACTATTAATGTGTGATTTTGCGTCTGACCACATTTCTTCAGCAAAGTTGCCAGTTCAGCACTATCATATCAGATTTGAATAATAATGTGCTCAAACAGTTTGTGATCCCCTTCTATCAAAGTCAGCATGTCCTTCTTTGTTTCCTTCTAAAACTGCAGTTTTTTGGCCAGGTAGCATACATGCACATGTACGCATTAAAGCGATTTGGCAACAGGAAGTAAACAATACCAAACCATTCCGAGCATCCAGAACTTGTGTGCTTAATGCTTTTTCGGGAGGGAGCTCATAAAGAGCTCAACGCTGCACCCGAGCGACTTCTTTGAAAACTTAATCACAATGCAGGAAGTCGAACGCGGGCAGAGTGCCGAGTCATGCAGGAGACTTTAGCAGCTATGTTTCCTGATGTATTTAGCTGTCGTGCAGCTACAGTTTTCATCCGATTTCACAAAAAAAAAAAGGGAATAGATCCACATGATATATAACCTGTCAGTGGCGCGCGGGTTCTAGTTTATTCATCTTCGACCAAGTGTCACGCTGTGAGCAGAGAGTTTGTCTCTTCGAGCAGCTCTATTGACCAAAGATTGTGTTGAACAGACAAAGAGAGAACGTGATTGATGCCTAAAGTGGCGTTTTTGAAGTGTATACTGACAACTGTGCGTCTTCGCTTTGTTGTCTTCCCGCAGCCTACTTCAAAGGAAGTAAACACCACCAGACGACGAACGTGATAGAAACAAAAATGGAAGAGTGTGTAGTATTAAGGGGCCTCCCAGGATCCTGTTTAGTCTCCATTAGCCTGCTATCTGCACACACTCTTTTCCAGGTGCTGGGAGGAGAGGGAGTCGTCATTACGTCGGGGCTATTAGGGAGGTAATGATGACTCTCTACTCGCACCGCTGCAGGGTATGCACTGCACCAGATGATGTGTCCGCCTTGCATAAATAATGACTGCAATTTTTTTTCCCTTTTTTTCCCGGCCAGATCTGACATGATAAAAACATTTGTTTGATTCTCTCAAATAGTTTGCGTTTCTGCTCTTATTATCGGACGGCGCTGTAAAATGTTTCGGCAGCTTTAACGGCTTGCAGGACAATCCATCCATGTTTAACAGGACGATATGAGGACAGGTGTTTTTATGCGCAATTGTCGGAGTACAGTGTCCTCATTTACGACTGAATCTCAAAGGTGTTAGCTTTGTTTTATTGAGCGTGAAGGTGTAACACGGCGAGGCCAGTGGTTCGGTACATCTTTAGCCCTTTGTACTTTTTTCGATCGGGATCCATGATTGGGAAAGGACACACTTAAACGTATAAATCGCCCTTCTGTTGGTGTAGCTGCGTCAGATTAACGGAGGAAGGGTGACACCGGGGTCCTATAAAAGGACAAAGAAAACATCTAGTTGTTCATGATGCACAAATGCATTTGCCACAGCAAGTGGGGGGAAAAAAAAAAGTTCAGGTTTATTACAATAAAATGAAAGGTCACCCGAATAATAGGTTTGCAACAGGCTTTTCGGTTGTAAGGATTTTAGTCTGTGTGATCTACATTCTTGGCCATTAACCTCTAAACCCTGCTGTTTTAATGCTGTTTAGAGTTATTATAAATGATTATCCTTTCCAGAGTTTATCCAAAAGTCATCCAGCAATTAATGTAAATGTCAACGTGAATTAGAAACTTTTTGCAGAGATTAAAGCTAAGTGCTACGACTAACATTTGAAATACCATGTCAGGCAAAACCACGTGAAACAGCATCGCACAGTTTTTTTTTTTTTTTTTTTTAAATAGTGTGAAGATGTCAGGGAATAATAATGATTATAACAGGCCCTTGTGTTGTATGTAAGCATAAATTTAATAAAAGGGCACGCTATTAAAGCCTTTTATAACGCACAATGACTAACAGGGCATTATTTAAGGTGTCTACATACTGTACTGTATGTACATGAAATTCCTTTTTTTTTTTTGAGAATATAGATGGAATAAAACAACAGAATGCGCAGTTATAGGAAAGCTATAAACAACATGGTGCTGATATGCAGCCTGATGTGACATGCAATTATTGTTAGCACCCTAAAGTTGATTACTTTTCCAATAATGGCACATTCTAAAGTGTTCTATTGCTCATATTCATTCCCCAGATCAATCGGCCAACATTAACAAACAATCAGTTGTTAAAAGAAAAAGAGTTTAATGTGTAAGAGGTTAAAGGAACGAGACTCCTTCCGAAAAAAGCTAAAGTTTTCTCCTTGCAGATGGATAAGTAAATAAATAAATAAATGTTTTTGAGAAGGATCTGCCGAACCCTGTGCTAGTCCATGTTCAACTAGAGCGGTTATCAGCGGTGCTGTTGCAGAAATGTAATCGCCAATCAGGATTCAGCATTCGGCAGCAGTGACCTTTGCAGTTTGAAGGTGAAATCCCATCGATTGAAAAACGATGTAAAGCATTAGCCATTCCCTCTGTCTAAAGCTAATAGTGATAAGGGTTACTATAAAGGCTACTGTAGTACAATGTCACATGACATCTGAAACAATCTACATAGAATGAACAAATACAGAGATGCCCAAAAAATGTATACACACTTCAACATGAAAAATATGGGCCTCCCTTCTGAAGATGAACGATGGTGAGATTACTGACATCCCTATTACGAGGAAACATAATAAATAAGTAGGTACAACTTTATTGTCATAGATTAGTAGATGCACTCTGCAACGAAATGCAGTTAGTGCAAATAGTAGTGTATTTACAGTATATCAGTGGAAATATAAGCATTGTACAAATTGAAAGGTTTAGGTAAAATAAGTATAGGTACAGTGTGGCAGCATGGTGGGGAAGTGATTAGCATTGTCACCTTGCACCTACAGGATCTGGGTTCGATTCTCGCCTCAGGTATGTGTGTATGAAGTTTCAGTGTTTGCCCCGTGGTTGTTGGGTTTCCTCTGGGTACTCATGTTTCCTTCCACAGTGCATGAAAATAAAAAGGAGCGAGTGTGACGAAGTTACCAAAAGAACTGGTATTCTCCAGCATGCTCAGTAAAACCTAACAGCTGTTTTACTTAGAATACTGCACACATCTGTAGCGAACACTACCACTTATGTTCAAGCAAAGAGTTTCCACACCAAATATTGACCGTTTATGTTATCACTTAGTGCTTTTTATAGAAGTTTCTTTTAATGTAGAAATGTTTTCAAAAGCATCATTGCATATGGCTTTTGTTTGGATGTTCAAGACTTTTGCACAGTACTGTAAATAAAACAGCTGTTAGGTTTTACTGAGCATGCTGGAGAATATGAGTTATTTTGGTAACTTGCTCCTTTCTATTTTCATGCAAAACCCAGGAGTCAACATTACTGATTTTTTTTTTTTTTTTTCATCTGAAAACTGGTTTGTCATGTAATATGTCGCTTTCTTTACAGGCATGCAAATATTCTTCTGTAATGTTACTTATTCATTAATTTTAGTGTATCTTTAAGGGGAATGGTCTTGTACATAATAATGCAGGCACAATAAACTTATATAACAAAATTTGTACTACAGATAATATGGCGCCTAAGACTTTTGCACAGTACTGTGTGTATATATATGTGTGTGTATTGTGCAACATGACTATGCTATAACTATACATAGCCATGTGCATAACTGTAAAAAAGTACAGAGTAATATAGTTGTTAGATGTATATATACAACAATATAGTGTAAAGTTTTCCTTTTTTATTTCCTTTTCAAGTTTTAAAAAGCGTACATATAACAACTGTTGAAGTGTCTATATATTTTTGGCCCCCTCTGTATAATTATAATTTTTATATAAAAGGGCTTCTTTGTGGAAATGATCAGCGTTGCCAACGTACACTTCAGCGCAACCATCTCACATCATGTTTACTTTGTTATTTAGTAGAATTAGGTTTAACATCTAGTAGTTGTAAGCATGGGCTGGAATTTAATCACTCAGTCTGTCACTATGATTTTCATGATTAGTGTTTGGAGCACGCCTGAGTACCAGCACTTAGCACTTGTTTCCACCCTAGTGTTTAGCTCTCTGTTCCTCCTACAACTGTCTAGCACTTGTTACTAGTGGAAACCTGGATCCTGTTTACATAAGTATTTTAAACACTTGTTTCTGTATAATGTGTCACCAGTAGTTCAATTTCTTTCTTTTTTTTATAGAATATGCAAATTTGTTTGTAACATTTGCAGAGATAGGATGGCAACCGCACAAAGAAGAAAGAGATCCTAGCATGTTAAGAGGACAAGTATTTAAAATAATGGGAAAAAAATGAAGTACTGTCCAAAAAATATTAGTCCAAGTATTGGGGAAACAAACACCACCATCATTTCACCAGAAAATAAAATTCATGTTTGTTTCAGCATTGGAAACAATATGGTTTTAGGCTAATTATACAACAGGTTTTCATTGAGAAGAACTATTATACACAGTTCTTCATTGTACTTGGTCTGGCTTTTACTGTAGATAAAGTCCTTCCATGCGCCATCTGGCGGATATTCAGTGAAGCACAAAACATTTAAAATCCCAAATGTTGCTTGTGGGATCTCGCGGCATGGCGCGCGCTGAATTGCGGGGTTTCACGGGAAAAAGCGCACAATTTTCAATGGCCATATCTGTAGGTCCCATAACAGAAAAGTATCTGGATGAATGTCTTCCTTGATCCCTGAGAGATGCTGGGACCAGGTGACATGTGCTGGAGGATCGGAGGGAACATGACGCATTGCGTGGTGTGATTAGAGCTGAGAGGTGTGTGCTGGGCCATTTTTAGCATTGTAGGCAAGCATCAGGGTTTTGAATTTGATGCGGGCAGCTACAGGAAGCCAGTGCAGAGAGCGGATATGGTCTTCTGCTGGTGTAGCACATCTCCTTCAAGGTTGTATGTGTTGTGTGTTCAGAGATGCTCTTCGGCATACCTTGGTTGTAACAAGATGTTATTTGAGATACTGTTGCCTTTCTATCACTTTGAACCAGTCTGGCAATTTTCCTCTGACTTCTGGCATCAACAAGAAATTTCTGCCCAGAGAACTGCCACTCACTGGATATTTTCTTTTTTTCAGACCACTCTCTAGAAACACTAGAGGTGGTTGTGGATGAATTCAAATTAAATCACTTAAGTCACTTAAAATAAACAATTCTTTCCGATTCTGATGCTTGATTTCTACTTCACTAGATCGTCTTGACCATGTCTATATGACTAAATGCATTAAGCTCTTGCCATGTGATTAGCTTGCAGTTAAACAGGTGTACCTAATAAAGTGTCCATGGGGTTCCCTTTTTGCTCAGCAAACAACAGTAAGTCCGATAAAATTGCTGAAATAAAAGTAACCACTAGCAGAGTAAATGTGTCTTTCATGTCTCCATCCTTACTCCTTCAGTGAATCGAGTTTTCTTCCAGGCAAATTTGATTTGTGTTTGGTCCAAACCCTGCTGTAGCAGAGAAAGCTGAAAGTATAGTTTTGAAGGGTCAGCAATATACTCTAAATATGCATTTGAACAATGATATATGAATATGTATTTATGTAATATCGCAGCATCATAGCTGAGCTTATATTCAGCACAACAGCACGACCTTGAGTGTGATATTGCTTTTATATACTGTACCAGTTGCACAAGACCATTTATTATCAACCGATTATGCTTTGTTTGATTATTTAACCAGCTCTTTTGCTCCACCGAGACATATCCTTCTGTGGCTGGCGGAACTAAGCAACCATGACTGGAGGTTACCTGGACTGGCGATCGACAGTTAGTGTACATTGCTTTAAAATTCTTTCCAGTTTTAACTAGCCAAATGGTGGGAAGAAATTAAAACCATGGAGATGTTGGAAAGTCCTGCAAATCTTCTCTTTTTATTTCTACTTATTCTGCCTCAGAATATCAACCACGTTAGCTTCCTGGTTTCGGCGGTTGAATACCAAATAGCGTTGAAGGGAACTAGTGCGCTATGCTACTGTCACGACACGTCAGGCCACAGCCCCGTCATGATCACCTGAGAACTCCCATTCCACACTCTCAACCACTTCTTATACCCTACCGCCTCACTCTCGGCTCTCCACACACCTGTATGTTATCAGTGATCACCTTTCATGCCTATATAAACCACACTCTGCCAGTTTATTGTGTGCCTCTTTACCAGCGTTTCTTCTCGTCATAGTCTGTCTAGTTATCGACCACGTCTCGCCCTTTGAAGTCTAGTTTTGGATTTTGCCGTTATCGACTGCTTACCCGTTATCGACCACGAACTTGGATCACGGACCTTCTCTCTACTCCCCGGCTTAGACCCTCGCCTGTTTACGACCACGATTTATCCTCGCTCCACGCCGAGCTCACACAGCTCAATCTTCCCGCGTCGGCTCTGCATGCTCCCGCTTCACCGCAAGGATCAGGTTTCACACGCCGGCATACACATCGGATTGCGCCTCGCTCGTGCCAGCTCCGCGCGCTTCCGCATTCCAGCGACACTTCTCCGGCTCACACCGCAGCGCGGAGATGAACTCAAGTCTTGCTTTTATTATCACCACTCTTCTGGCTCAGCTATACACGAGCACTCACTACTTCCTGTCTGTGATCGACTCATAATCTGCACTTGGATCCATCGCGCCCTCTGCCGGCCCCTGACAGCTACTATCACTTGTTCTACACACCAAGCAGTGGCTTAACAGGAGTTAGAGAGGGATTTGGGATTCAGTCTTATGTTAAAAGTCAGTTTGCTTTGTAGCTGTCCTTAGGCATTAATAATGGTTCAGATGCCTTTAGGATTGATTTACAATCAATTATTAAGTAGACAAAGTGTTGTTTAAGATGACTTAATGTTATCAGAAGTGTTTCTTGCTGAAAGCGCTTCCGTGATTGGTTATGAATGTGGGTTTTGGCAGGCAGCTTCTCTTGCTTCAGTACTGCAGACCATAACCAACTTTCAACCATGCTGATGACTGGTCAGAACTAACTGTTATTTTTGCATTTTGACAGGCACTTTAATAGCAAAAGTAAATCTGTTTTGAAATTTGTATTTTTATTTTTATTTTTTCAAATGAAGCAAGAAGTATTACAAGCGGTTTGCTTTGTTTGAGCCACAAGCAAGAAAAAAGCAAACTGGCACAAAACCATTTCAAATTGTCTGTAAACACTTTAACTAGACCTCAGACTATATTGTCAATGGTAATGAATCTCTACCAGATTCTGTTTCACTTCAAAAGTTGATGGCAACATATAACATTATATGGCTCATATCTGTGGTTCCATAAAATATAACATTAAACAGTAATAAGGTTAAAAAGCTCCATGGAGCAACACTTTCTTTCAGACAATATATGTATCTCATGTGTAGCTTAATTGTCTATTGAAATATTAATGAAGAGTGTCATCCACTCCAAATGCAGCAAAACCAGAGCTAATGGAAAAAAGGAGAAGTATCATTCTGGAAGTTAAACAGTAATGTTTCGACTACAGTATAGCTCCATGTCTCGTAGAGGTTAAATGATACACAACTGTAGTTCATTCATGCTGTTTCAGTGGCTTTAATATTCTCCAAATATCCATTGAACGCATTTAGCTTGGTCATGGCAGCCTCTGTTTGGCTCCGCTGGTAGTTTTGCTTCACGGATCACATGACAAAATAAGCGATGTACTGTAATTGTTTATCCGGGTATAATCCAGGTATAATCCACTCAATAACTAAACAACCAAGTCTAAATATGGACGATGTCTTGTGTACCACTGTTTTTCTGAAAGAGTTCAGCGCTTGGATTTGATTTATGAGCAAGTGGCTTTCAATAACCATATGTTTACACTAACAAGCCGCAAAGAGACAGTTGATCGTTTATTTTCTATGCATGTGCTAAAATTTCAGCCACAATGGCAGGTGACAAAGTGTGTCAATTTAGGTTGTGATACATTAAGGTGACAAATCTAAGCATGTGAGCTATAGGTAATTTATTACGTACATACCCTAGCATGTACATCAAATAAACAAGCAACATACAGCAATCAGCCATAACACTTAAACCTACAACTTTCCCAATGTTGTGTAAGTTCTCCTTGTCCTACGATCAGCTGTGGCCCTTTGGGCCATGACTCCGCAAGACCTCTGTGGGTGTGCTGTGGCGTCTGGCACTGGGACGTTAGGATGCTGTGGGGTGGGGCCTTCATGCACTGGACATGTTTGTCAGTGGATGCTCAATCGGATTGAGATCTGGAGAATATAGAGACCAGATCAACACCCTTGAACTCTTTGCCTGCTATGCCCCATATGCTGCTGGATGTGACGCACTGGGTGTACTGGTACTGTTCGATCATGGTCAGTATTCACCATTTTTCAGCAAGTTGACTTTTCTGCATAGTCAGACTGGACTGGCTGGCCGTAGATCCCCACAGGCATGTATGGGCCTGTGGTGCCCCTGATATTGTCATCCTTTTACTGGTATATAATTAATAATCAATATTATTCAATTAACCTGGTGGTGGTTAGTGTTACGGCTTTGTAGTTATAGTATTATCCTGTCATTGGTGTATAGTTACTATTCTTTGCTCATCAAAAAAAAATTATAATAACACAGTGCATGTCCACAAGCAATAACAGCAGCAGTCGTGACCTGCCTAAAAGTGTAAAAAACCACAAGTGACTTGTGTGAAGGAGGTTAGTGCAGGCTAGACGCTACTGAATCATTGCTGATTCCTAATTCTAAGTCAGTGATCCCTAAAGGCATGTCTTTACTCAAAATGTTCCAGAGAAGACCGCAGCTTATTAGAACCATCTTTTCATCTTTTTTTTTTTTAAATATGCTTGTGATGAACAAATTAAGAAGACATAAATTAATGAAGGGAAGGTCACGCCCTGAGGGAAGAGACTGTGCGTGTGTGAGAGCAGGATGGATGTTATTTGTCAGGTCTGAAATAGGGAATTTAAGGATCTTCTTGGCTTATGGCTGGCTCTTGTGTCTGCTCCTCCCTGAAGAGTGCAAAGAGGGCCAGGCTGCAGCTCTGGCCATCTGCTCTTCTAGAAGTGTGCCAAGGAGGCAACACATCCGAACCCACCTCATTACAGATATGTGTGTGTGTGTGTGTATAAAGTCATGTTTGAACAAATGGTGGTGCTCAGATGTGCATGTGTGGGGGAAAAAACAACACCACTTTTTTCATTTCTTTTTTTTTCTCTAAGATTTGTATATATGTGGGCGAACAGCGTAAATTTTGTGTATGTTCAATATGACCGGGTTTCACTTTTGCAGCAGGAAGCCATTATTATTCATGCGAGAAAGCCATTATTGCACCTGTGTTTGTGCATGTGTGTGAAATTTCTTGCCTGAGCAGTTGGTCCTGTATTGCTCTGCACTTGTTAAAGAAAATGTGGTGGTCCTAGACACATCGGCAACGGAGACAATTTATATAACTTTTATCGTATTGCATTATAAGCAAAAATTGTATAGGCTAAAATTTATAGCTGATTAGTCACATGGTCTCTGTTTCAGGGTTACATGTTACAGATGGTATTATTATGCATTATTCGTAATCAATATATAATGTGAGAGAAATTACAAAAGAGAGAGAGAGATCAGCATAGCTAGCTAAAACGTAAACAAGATCCATTAGCACTGTATCCATTAACGATGTCACAATGTTTCTCACAATTTACAGTTAACGTTACTTTAACTTTACAGTTATGCAAAGCACGCGCCTTGTAGTAGAATAATATCATTCATTCATTATTCCTAGCACATTCTAGGGAGACAATGTATAACAGAGGGTGCCTTACACACACACACACACACACACACACACACACAAACACACACACACACACTAACCTGTAGCAGTGCCTTGTGGGACTTTATTAGAATAGGCTCTATGATTTTGCACAAACCCCTATATGATTTTGAGTTCATGACCCGAACACACAGTTCCAGTCAGTTGGCTGTTGGCACATGTCTACTGCCTGTATTCATTCATCAAAACTGAAATCTGAATTACAGTATAAAAGAGAAAACATAAAAACCACCCTAAACACAAATGAGCCGAAGCAAAAATTGTCTAGTATTAAAGCTGCTAGTGTGTGTAGTACAGCTTTATCATATACTGTAAGGAATGCATGAGGAGAAGAGAATGAACTGCAGCCTGAAGCCCAGTGGAGCTGTAAGATAAAAAGATCAAAACCCTCTAATTGAAATTTGATTTGTAATTTAAAATTCTATTTATTGACTTTGCCTCAGGGAAGGCCACATGAGTCTTGATATACTGCATTTTTTCTCTATGCATTATAAATCCCTATTTTCTCAGTAGGTTGAGACAGTAAGGAGTAATCAGGTTTTTAGGGCCTCTGAAGTGATAAATAACGATTTGAATAAGCTTTGAAATCCGGTAGAAGTACAGCAATATTTCTCTCTTTGGATTCTTTGAGGATGGATATACAATATATGAGCTGCACTGAAAGTGTTTCGCTAAGAGGTGTGGGAAGAGGCGGTATCAGGGAGGATTGTTCTCAGCTACTGAACCAAACCCAGCGTCTGGATTCAGGTGTGTCCTTAGTTAAGATGCCCCCCCACCCCAGTTAATTATCCCATGGGGGCCTGGGGTAAGTGGCGGGGTATATACCATGGACAGGGTGCCAGTGAACCCCGAACAGGGTGCCAATCCATCACAGGGTACAAAAATGCAGACATTCACACACTACTGGCAATTTTGGAAACCCCAATTAGCCCAATATGGCAGGAAACCACAATATCTGATCTTCAATGGTCGAAGCTCGGAGGTTCCCAGGTTTAAATCTTACAACAACCATGCTGTCCCTGCTGGGCCCATGAGCAAGGCTCTTAACCTTCGACAGCTCAGATATATAATGTGATAAAAATGTAAGCCGCTCTGGATAAGAACATCAGCCACATGCCTAAAAGAAAACACATCAAGTGGTAAGGAGAACATGTAAACTTCTTGCATACAGAGGCGGGACTCGAACCCTCAACCATGGTGGTGCTAACTACACTACAACAGCATGCTACCTGGTGTAAATCGTATGTCAAGTTAAATGTGTCGTTTGGGTGGTCCACTATGGTAAACACTTAATGGAGCAGTTAAAATACCAACAACAATGCACAGACATATCTTTAATGGTCGAATTAAATTCCATTACACTACTGGAAAAAAAGAAAAACGCTTAGAAAAAAGCCTTAAACTCAATACATAGTACATACACTGATGATCCACAACACTAATACTATGGCCAGGTGAAGTAAATTACACTGATTATCAATTATATACAAGTGAACTTGTGACAGGGTAAGTGGTCTCCTAGACTCCTTTATTCCTGTGGAGACCAAAGGCCAGCCAACCTGGTCCGATCCCAAAGAAAAGCCAATGCAGCACAAAAGCGCCTCCAAACTCCCCAGGTGCCAATCTGACCAAGCATCCATGGAATGTGACAGACAATGTCCCATCTATGAAGGCCCAACCCTGCAACACACACCACTAAAAGATCTGCTGCAAACTTCCCGGTGCCAGACACCCAGCACACCCTGAGGGCCCAAAGCTCCCCCAGTAGAATAAGAGGAACCTACACTTATTAATATTATGATCAATATATGATCAATATCATTGCCAGATGATGAGAAGTTGATGTGTTGAAAATGTGGAAGTGTAAGGAAATGAGTGGCTTGACCCAAAAGACAAACTGAGATAGTTAGCCACAGACCGGTCAGAGGGACCTTGCTGTCAAGTGTTTGCTTCCTTCTTCCATTGGAAAAATATGGCCTTGTCTGAAGGTGTAGAATCACATTTTCTGTTCATATGTTGCTTAGGTGAGGAAGAGATGGCACGGGATGCACTAGTAAAAACAAGACATGCCCAGGGCTATGTTTGTGCAATGCTCTGCTGGACAACCTCATGTCCTGGCATTCATTTAGAAATTTCTTTGATGCCTACCACTTACTTAAACATTGTTCCAGACCATCCACCGTTTATGTCAACGGTATTCCCTAATGGCAGTGGCCTCTTTCAGCACTGCAAAATATTGTTCAGGGATGGTTTGTGGGACATGACAACGAGTTCAAGGTGTTGACCTCTAAATCCCCCAGATCTCAATTCAATCAATCATCTGTGAGATGTGCTGGACAAACAAATCCAATCCATGGAGGCACCACCTCGCAAGTTACAGGACTTAACAGATCTGCTGCTAATGTCTTGGTGAACGATACCACATCAGAGGTCTTGTGGATTCCATGCTAGGTGGGTCAGAGCAACATAACGGGGACCTACTGCACATAAGCAAGAGGTTTTAGTATTATGGCGGATTAGTGTACAGTAAATCCCTATTGGATTGCATTCCACTTTCATGAATATACTGTTCTTGTACCAGACTGCAATGCAATTAATATCACAGCCCGAAAGAAGAAGAGGAAGGCATGAAAGTATTTTTTTTTCTCAAAAGTCATTGCTGTACATAAAGAATACCATTTAAAGGGTTATTGTTTTTTTCTTAGTATGTTCGCAAGATAAACATGGTTTGGCTTCAAGACAATTGCATGCTCAAAGTTTTTATTAAAGAGATCAGGTGATGCAAAAGCAAGGCAATGGTTTTGCTTCGCTGTGCTGCCGGACACAAAGCAAACAAACTCAAAAACAGCAGTCACGATCCCAGCGGCAGCATGGCGCGCCAGTAGCGGATAGTGTTCCCTTTGCTCAGGATGAATAGAAAGAGGAAGAGAATATGACAGGAGGAGAGAGATGGATTGGTAAAGCCAGACCTGAGAAGATGGAAGAAAGAATATGAGGGAAGGAAATTTACCCTTTAACAAGGACACATAATCATTCATGCGAAGCACAACCGCTGCTTCTCTCCAAAATTCTCATCTCTGCAACAGGGCTGAAGTGTGCTGTCGTATGCCTCGGCAGAATGTTGGGGTTAGAGTTGGTGTATTGTATTTACATTTAGGCTGAGTGTATGTTACTTGTGTTGTTAGGCAAACACTTTTAATGTTAGGCTACGCAGACAAAATGAATACCTACAGTACATTTACTGGTCAAATTTAATGCCAAGTGTTTGTCAGGTCCTGCTAGTTTGGTTTAATTCCTACGTGGCATCAACAAACGCTCCTTTGATTCATTGACAAAGGTCTTTCAGATTGCACATGTTGATAGAGTAACTCTTCCTCTATACAAAAGGTACTACAGTTTCCTTCACAAGTGATGCATTTGTGCCATCATTGAACCTAATTCGTGAATCCTCTCTGAAAATGCATTCACAGAATGTGCACAGATGGATGAAGACGTTTAAGCACTGGGAAACCCCGCATTGAAGACAAGCCATGCAGTGGAAGCCCATCAACTGTGACAAAGCGATTGATAAAGGCGGTGGTTGTGATGGAGACTATGCTCAACAGTACCTTCTTATAGAGGAGAGTTACTCTATCAATATGTGCAGGTTGAACGACCTTACACACTCTGTCTCACTTATCGTCTTTATCCTGTATACAATGTTGTAGGGGGCCTGGAGCATATCCCAGGTGGCTTAGGGCTTGATGTGGGGTACAACCTGGACAGAGTGCCAATTCATCATCGCAGGGAAACACACACATGCAAACTTGCTGATTCACACATGCAATAAGTCTAACATGCATGTCTTTAGAGTGTCGGAGGAAACCAGAGAAGAAAACCATCAAGCACAGGGAGAACATGCAGATTGCATGCACACAGACCCAAAGTGGGAATCGAACCCGGACCCTTGAGGGGCAAGGCAACTCTGCTAACCACTAAGCCACCATGCTGCCATTTGAATGACCTTTGTTGGTTAATTTTAGATCAAAGTTATGCCCACGTTTGCATTACTTTCAAAAAAAAAAAAAAAAAAAAAGACAATGATCCCTTTTATAGGGCCATAACAGCTCAGACATCTGTTTTAAAGAAGATCTGAATCTTTTCTTAAAACGAATTTGCATAATCTTTTCCCCAAACTATTTTCTGGACCATTTGCGTTCCTAGCTTTTAGCTAGATGACTTCAGAGTAGAAAAAAGAATTCTGCTCAAATTAAACGGGCCATTGCTTGCCCCGTGTGACACGTCTGGATTTAAAGAAATTCATGGAAACGCTGATTACTGTAATTCCTTCAATTTTTCATTTCATTTTCTTACTGACATTTAATAAATGACCTTAAACAACGTTAGAAGAACACCCGGCTTCAGTGAATGGCCAAGTTCCAAAAGCTGGACATTATAATTATTTTTTTACCTAAATGAATAAATAAATATTGCAAATATACAATGCTGTCTTTTTACTTAAGTTTAATATGAATACTAAGTTCACAACAAAATACAGGCTTGAGTTGCAGACTTGGATTGAAAGATAGACACTAATCCGGGTAATGTTGGGTAATACAAATAACTGTTGTATACTATATGATGACTTTATTACTCTACTATAGATTTTTCTATAATATATAATATGGATCATTAATATTTCATTCATGTTAGTGTGAAAAAGAGATGCTCTACTGGAGTCGACACGAAAGCATGTGTACAATCGGTTTCTGATTGTCAGCAGTAAAGAATATATCACCGACCTTAGAGGTTCTACAGCGGCAGTGACAGATGACAGTGATAGTGATCAGTGATTGCAAGACTGGTGATCAGAGGAGAAGTGAAAGAGCACGGGCTAGAGTGTCTCACGATGTATGTATGTGTGTGTTTGCGATACAGCAGGGGCCGTGATTCAGCAGCTCTCCTGCTGGCAGCGCTGACAGCGAGCGCTCCTTCCTCTCCCAGCTTTATCTCTCCATCTCTGATTGATTTGGGCCCGTCGATGCTCTCAGGTCTTGGCTCCAGTCGGCTCCTGATTGAGATTCGCTGCTATAGGGAGGAGACGATTGGATCGGACGGCTGAAAACACACACCACAAGAGCGGTTAGAAAGAAAATGAGGAGGGAAATGCATGGCACAGGAGATGGGTAACTAGAGAGAAATCAGATCGAGAGCCAAGACTTGATTTCGTCCGAGGTTGGGGAAGAGCGTTGCTCCTTACTGTAGCAGTCACAGAGTAGAAGGTGGAGATGTAGGTGAAGACTGAACCAAAGCTTGGAGAGCACTTAAGGCAGGTGAATCTGGGGAGAAGAAATTGCTCTAAGATGGAAAGTTGGGCTGACACACACACACACACACACACACACACACACACACACACACACACACACACACACACACACACACACACACACACACTTATAATGGCAGGTTCATGAATTCATTTTGTTTCAAGAGGGCATTCAGTGAGCTCGGGAGTGCAGTAAGGGCTGTCTAAAGATGACCCATAGTGGTTCTAGTATGTTTAAATCCCATCTCTCTCTCTCTCTCTCTCTCTCTCTCTCTCTCTCCACATATTCCAAACCCATCCTAGCACTTTCACACTGTTTCTATTCTTGGTATATGAAGCTGTGTCACATGCATATTATCTACACATAGCCAGAACAGAGCTGAGAGCTAATATAATTATTAGCTTTGGAGAAAGGGATGAGATTTGAGTCACCACCCAAGTACTGCAGAAAGACGAGTGTGTGCGTGTGTGTTAGAAATGTAACGATGCAACACATTAATGCAGTCGATATCTGTGTCTATTTAAATGTATACTCAAACTAACCAATAATAATAATAATAATAATAATAATAATAATAATAATAATAATAATAATAATAACAACTGACAAAAAGTTTGAATACATTTTTTACAGAAATACATATTCTATGTTGTAATGTAGCTAATAATAATAATAATAATAATAATAATAATAATAATAATAATAATAATTCATGTAAAAATAGAAAATTGTTTTATATAAATGAATATTCATATGTTTATTAAACGTTATACTTATTCTCAGAATGTAAGTAACAAGTGTAATTTTAATGTCTTTACATTATTTATTTATTTATTTATTTATTTTCAAAAATATAGTTTTGTTTGTTTTTCTTTGAAGTAAATGAAATTTTAAAAAGAATGTACTAGCATCAGTTTGTTAGAAGGGACACAGTCAAAAGTTTGGACACAAGCGTTTATTTTTTACATTCAAAAACATTACTGGATTTTTTTTTTTTTTAAGTATGAAATAAAACATGACATCATGTAATTACTGTAATTAACAACAACAATAACAACAAAGTTCAGATAGTTCTCGCAAGAACAGTATTGTCAAGTCCCTGAAGACCTTCCCAGGAAAGCAGGACCAACACGTACCTCTGCCACAGAGAAGCTCATTTAGAGTTACCAGCCTCAAAACTCACCAATTAACAAACAGCACTTAGCTTATAGGCATCATGAACAGCATACAGTAAGTAGCAGACACATCTCAATATCAACTGTTCAAAGGAGATGACTGCATATTTCGCACGCCTTCAGCATTGTTTTAAAAATGTAGAGAGAAATAAAATCTGGTATCTATGGAAATACAAGATCTGTCCAATCTTTTGACCTTTTAGTGTAGCATATAAGCGTAAGTGCCTGAGTATTTTGCGTTTTGTATAGCATACTGTTCCCCAGGACGTTATACCCAGTTTCCTAACCTACATTCAATCTTCACATAATCCTTCCTTTTTCTCCCCCCCGCTTCTTTCATATATTTTACCCCTTTTCTAAAGCGTGCCCTCTCATGGTCCCTGGAAAAGGATTGCTAATAAAAGAGCACACTTGAGCACATGCAGCCCTCTCAAGCGAGCGCCATCAAAAGGCATTGAAAAGTCACTCATCAGGGGAGCTGCCCTCAGCCACTGGGTACACGCAGGCACAGAATAAACAGGAAATGAGTTTAACACACACGCTATAAAACAACACAAACTGTAAAGAGCAGTTAGAATTTGATGGCTAACACTAGATGAGGTCTACAAGCTGTGTGATTATGTTTGGCAATTATGTATTTTTTTTTTTTCATGTAGCAGCTCCTATAAATAAGTCGTGAAAACCTATTGAATTTGTTACATCTGAAAACATTTTTATTTTTATGTTTTTGTAATAAATAAATACTATTTTTCTCATTTGAATGTGAGTCCCATATTTGGAAACATTGAACAGCATGAATTATTATGTAGGAGGGCCATTCAAGTCAAAGGCCTTAAGCACAGTATGGAGATGAGATCGGCATTAGCTGCAGTAAAACATCCGAATGGTGACAATGTTTTAAAGAAGGCTGTACATGTGTGAATAACGATCCGGGTTGAGGTCGCGCAGAGACCACTGCAGTCGTTCCCATGAACATTCAGAAACGCATCTGTTTGAGGGAACTGTACACACATTCATTTACCAGCAAGCCGTTTTCTGGGAGTTCCTGGGAGGCCAGCGTTTCAGATATGACTCAGGTAGTCCAATCATGTCACCCTTCTACTCTCATAACTGTTATCTTGTTCTGCACAATTGAAAGTCCCGGTTTGACTTTGAACACCCGTTGTATTAAAGCCTATTCCTTATTTTGTGATATATAACCATCCTTTAGATTAATAGGTATTATTTCGGTTTAAAGACATTATAATCAGTAAAGCAGTTAATAAAATCATTAACCTTAAATTTGTTTGTTTTTATATTTTAGAATTGTCAGTTATTTTGGAATATTCTCATAGTATAGTCTGTGGTGTGGCCCAGTAAACCCTGTGTTCTGACCACAGTTCCCTAACATATCATTTAAATTTGCTAAAAAGACTTTTCCCATATTTACATATTTATTTACACAGCTGACACAGTTTTATTTCGTTTTTTTGTTTTTTTTCTCCTTCTCCAAATGTACTGTTTCAGCTTCTATGTAAACAAGCTGGTGAAAGGTTTCTGTCATATGAGGTCACATTAGTGGGAATGTCTTATTGGTTTGTTTACGTCCTGAGCAATACATATATGAAAAAAGGAGCAAAAAGCAGGCAAGGTGGTTTTCTCATGTGTTTTATTAGTACACACATCAGAGACCCATCTGAATGTCTAAAATGAGTCAAAAGTGAATTTTGAATAATAGGTCTCCTTTAAAATGAATAAAAAAAAATTAAGCCTATGGGCATTCTTTAAATAAACAATATTAGGCACCATTTGTCACCCTCGAACAATAAAAGGCTTAAGATGAGACCCCATGTGAAAGAAAATCCTTCCAAAGCTGTTCTAATGGGGTGTTTTGTCCAAGAGCAAAGCACTAAAAATTACTGTAATTCCACTTATCCTTTCTTGAAGGATTTATGGCATTCTTGCGCTCTCAAACAGAAGATGAGGTGCTTTCATGTTTCTTTCACCACAAACAGTAGTCCTGAAAGAACGATTTATACAGATTAAGAAATCATAAAAGCACTTTCCAAAAAAAGTCGAATGTTCATTGATTGAGGGCATCAAAGTCACTTTAAGTTTCTTCTTTTTTTTTTATTCTTCATCTTGTGCAGTGCAGTGTGTTGAAATTCCTGTCCGGGGTAATTGCACTAATGCTACAGATGTGGTACGTTGTGATTACCATAAACTGTATCTATCACATCTTTAGTGAAAAAAAAAAAAAAAACATCTGTTTAGAATTTGCTGTTGTTGTGGTTTTTATTTTCTGCTAGAGTTGAACCTGAAAAGTTGTCGAACACGGCTGCTTCAGTGTGTCAGCGTGCATTGGTCTCATATGATGTCAATACATTTGGACAGTGACAAATAAAGACTTCTTTTTACTTCTGAATCGAATTTCCTTAGTATAGCCTAGAATAAAGGCACGCCTCCTGTTCTCTATGGCAATCCATACTCTGATCATTCTAGGTCTTCAGTGCTTTCAATCTACAGTAGCAGCAGATTTACAATAGGAAAAGCAGGTCACTGAACCAGTATATAATCTTCTTTTAAAGCTTTAAACTTCCACGTTTTGGACAAGCTGTGACATTCGGGTCGCATTTCAAATCCAATCGCGTCACTCATTCTTTCTGTCATGTGATCAGTGAAATGAACCTGCTGTATGCAAAGCAGCAGCCTAAATGTGTTTAATGGATTTTTGGAGAATGCTGAATGAAGGTAAAAAAGAAGTTTACACTCTGATCTGTTGCAATTTTTTGTTTTCCTCATCAATGCTACCCTTTGATTCGCCACAACATACGGCATCTACATCTGCTTTGATACACTCATGCGATCAGCTACTTATGTACAATTAAAACTGGTACAGTGAGAGCTTGATGTTGCAGTACAAACTGAAGTGCTTGTGTTATTTAAACGGTTTCTTCTAATCTCCAACAATTGTTATGATTAGAAAGGTTTTATGCGCAGCGATGCTCAACACTTTTTTCTTTTTTTCTTTTTTTTTGCCTTGATTTATCGGCTGACAAAATGGTGGGAGGTTCAGTTATAGCATTTTGCTAAATCACATTAGAATTCACACTTAATTAACCAAAACAAATTCGGCTTAATATTGTGGCATATGTGCTTTTTTACCACCCTTGTGACTCAACGAAATCATGCACAAAGTATTCTCTACCACTTTGCAACACTTTTAGACTTCAACGTTTTTCTCAAAACCGCAGAAAAAGAGTTATCTCATTTCGCTGTCAGACTGTTCAGATATTATCACCATGCTGTTATTCTCTGAGCCTAGCAGTTATACATGTTGTGCTGGTATGAGTGCATCAGGTGTGGCAGTGTTACTGTGTTGGAAGGCAATCAAACTGTGATGAATGGATAAACAACAGACAAGATAAAGTCAAGAATGGAAACTCTAACTCCTACAACCCAGACGAATAGAGGAACAGTAAAACATACAGTACAGTAGACTACATACAAATTCCAGCCAGCATTGCTGTCCATAACAACGGCTGTGCTGATAACGATCTAGAAACCAAATAATATCTATCCTGTAGTCGTCCAGTGATGGTCTCATCTTATTAAAAGACACAGTTAACTGAACCCGACAAATTGTCGAAAGCATCAGATGGCCAGTAATTTTATACCTGCAGTAGAATAACATGAGCGGGATAGTTAAAGTGGTCATTGATTGTATGTATATTAGGTACACTGATCTACTAACTAATAAACTGGTGACAAATAAACTGCAGTGCTGTTCCTGGAACGTCTACAGAGAGCGCTATCGATTTCCTGCTTCCCAAAAATGGCTTGTTTGCAGCACACAGCAAGAGCAGTGAATGTATAGTAAAGCCGCACTCTAGAATGGGGTCATCAAGTGGCACAGCATTGTCCAGATGACAACCCGGCAAAATGTTTCAAGCCAGGCACTTAAAAAATTATATTGTAGCAAAGCTTATAAATATATGGGGCAAAAAAAAAATAAAAAATTCATGTCCAGTAAGTCCAGCTTTTTAAGTATTTTATGCATTGCTGATTTTGGAGCAAATTTTCAGTTGTATACCTGTTGTAGGTCACAAGACCAGAGACTAGCTCCAGAAAGATGTAGAAAAAAATAGGTATTTTTTTATATTAATATTACGCAATTATGAGGACATAGTACGGTGGCCGAGAAGTGCAAAACAAGTTAACAAAATGAAAACAAAATAACAAATTAAAAACCACAATAACAAAACCCAAAACAAAATAAAACATTCAAAAACAAAATAACAAAACCCAAATCAAAATAACAAATTCAAAAACAAAATAACAAAACCCAAAACTAATTTGTTATATTGTTTTGCGTTTTGTTAATTTGTTTTCGGTTTTGCTATTTTGATTTTTAGTTTGTTATTTAGTTTTCGGTTTTGATATTTTGATTTTGAATTTGTTAATTTGTTTTCGTGACAGGTGTCTCGTCCAATCAGCGGTAAGAATTTAATTCGCAAACTATACCTATCTTTTCCGGTTCGTATCTTACTGGTCGAGAAGTGCAATACAAATTAACAAAACCCAAAACAAAATGACAAATTCAAAACCAAATTAACAATTAGTTTCGGGTTTTGTTATTTTGTTTTCGGATTTGTTAATTTGGTTTTGAATTTGTTATTTTGTTTTGAGTTTTGTTAATTTGGTTTTGAATTTGCTATTTGAATGTTATTTTGTTTTCGGTTTTGTTAATTTGTTTTGCACTTCCCGGCCACCGTAACAAGGTCACTTGTGACTTGCTAGCCGAAGACTTGTGCATTATGCAAGTTTAAAATAGGGCGGCCTGGTGACAGCGGTTAGCACTGAGGCCTCACACCTCCAGGGTTGAGGATCGAATCCTGCCATTGGGACTGTGTGTGGAGTGCTGTGTGTCTGCTCGCCCTGTGCACGGTCACTCTGGTACTCCAGTTTCCGCCTACAGTCCTAAAACATTCAGAGTAAGCTAACTGGCATTTCCAAATTGCCTGTATTGTGTGTGTTTGTGCCCTTAAGCGGAATGGCTCCCTGTCCAGGGTGTTCCCCGCCTCGTGCTGCAAGTTAGGGATAGCTCCCTGGCCTCCTGCAACCCTGTATAGAATACGAGGTATACAGATTGAGCCAGTTAGTAAAATAGATTCAAGTAAAATATAAGGAACTTACTAGTCATATATGCTTATTAAACTAGCTTACACTAGTTGCTTATGGAGATTTCTGTGAGACATACAGACAACATTTATTCATTCATCCGCACTAACTGCGTTATCCTAGTCAGAGTCACGGTGGTTTCAATGACCATCCCAGATCAACATCGGCACCGTGGTGACTTAGTGGTTACACTGTCGCCTTGTACCTCCAGGGTCAGGGTTAGATTCCCGCCCTTTGTCTGTGTGCATGGAGTTTGCATGTTCTCCCTGTGCTTGGTTGGTTTCCCCCCACAGTCCAAAGACGTGCAGGTTAGGGATTCCCAAATTGATAAAAATCAGGCATCGAGCTAGCAACCCGATTCCATAAGTAACTGCCACAGAAACGATGGATATACATCTCCAGATGCAGAGTCTCTGTGGTCTGATATGGTCAGATTTTTTTGTCTGATTTCCACCAGACAATTAACCCATTTTTTTTTAATGCAAAGCACAATTCAAACCAAAATCTGAAAATACACGACTGAGATGTAAAGCACGATATATGATTTGCCTCTGCATGTTTGGTTTGGTTGCCAGCAAACAAGCAAAAGCAAGCGAGATGGACAGATTGACAGATGGAGAGGGAGGAAAGGTGCAAATTAAAAGAAGGATAGAGGAATAGAAAATAGAGAGAGATACCCTTATTACCCTTCCTACAGGGTGCCTGCCATCACCTTCGCAACAGGACACCTGAACACACACTAATTACAAGCCAAGCTCAAACAGGCACATCACAGCGGCGGCACAGGGTTTTTCTGTTTGCGCTCTCTCACTCTCTCATACTCATAAGCCTTCATCATGCTGAATAACTGAGTCTATGACCCAGTAAATCCACATATTCATGTGGGATCTCACACTCCTTGTGCTTCTACAGCACTGTGAGACTAATTATAGATATAGAATCCGGGCAGCAAAAGCAGCACAATGCTGTGATTTCTGGTTCCCTTTTTCATCATCCTCTACAGAATTCTCCTGAATACCAACCACACACATGTCTCAATTACAGTCACAACCACAGTCTCAAAGCCTTAGATCCAGAAGCAATGATGGCCATCAGGGTACAGTGACATATTATACAGAAAGTCACTGTGCTGAAAATGAGGAAGCCACTGTTTGGATTTTTTTGCCAAATAACCAAGAAAACAGGAGAGAATTTTAACCATTTAGAAAAAAAAAAACAAAAAAACATGTAATTTTAGGCACATCCATCACATGAACGCTCCAACTTTCTCATTATAAAGTATTATACAGTATGTTTGATGTGTGCTTCCCGTAATTATGACAATTTAGAAATTACATTCTCACCTCACAGCTTAACTTGTAGAAGGCTGGTAAATAGTTGCCTCGAATATCAAACTGACTTGATAAATCATTCCCAGGAGCATTTACACAAAAAAAGTGTAAATGTATTTGTAAAAAAATACACTAGTTATTTCTGAAAAAATGTCAATCACAGTGGAACCTCAGATTGCGAGTAACGAGTGTTCCGCAAACCGAGCAAAGATTTTTAATACATTTTTAATCGGAAACCGAGCAAGTATTAGTTTACGAGCGCCGAGTATCATGTATTACACATGTTTGACACCGAGCGGCAAGTGATCACAACTGAGCCAATGATTTTTCTCTCTCTTGCGTTGCGGGAAATATGGGTAATCGTCTCCCCTGCTGCGTCTTAGTGCTCGTCTCTTACCGGTATAATCAACATTTCCCTCTCTTTCCTATGTGTGTGTGTGCGCGCATAATTTGACACTGTGCCCCACACACACCGACACACACACACACACACACACACACACACACACACACTTTACTCATGTGTACTTTATGTGTGTGCGTGAGCGTAATTTGACACTGACACACACACACACACAAACACACACACACACACACACACACACACACACACACACACACACACACACACACACACACACTCTCTCTCCGGCTGCACACACACACTTTATTTACACAGAAAACTCAGCTTTGTCGCGATTCTTTTCAAAGGTAAGGTTCGAGTTAATTTGTTTTTGTTTTTTTTGTTTTTTTACTTTACAGCAGTGATTCCGTTAGTATGCTCACGCGAGTATCATTAGAGAAATTTCTTGTTTGCATTGTGTATGATAGTTGTGAAACTTAAAAAGCGAGGTGTGGGGAGGGAGGAGTTTTTTACTGTTTAAGACGAGGCTAGGGGCTAATTCCACACACATACATACAAATACACGGCGCCTGCGCGCACAAACGGAAACATTTATCTGTCTGGATTTATTTTTTATTTTTTTAATGTTAAGTGCAGGTTAATTTGTTTTATTTTTACTTTATATATTGTATTAATTATTTTTATGTATTTATTGTTTTGGGCTGTAGATCAAATAATTTGAGTTTTCATTATTTCTTATGGGAAAATTCTATTTGGTTTATGAGTGTTTTTGGAATACGAGCCCGCTTCCGGAACGAATTATGCTCGTGATCCAAGGTTCCACTGTACTGTTTGTTTAAATTTACATACAGTATAATGAAAGTCATCAAAGTGAGCATTCACAGTCACAGTTTGTTCAATGAAAAGTTTTTTTTTTTTTTCATTGGTCATACATTATTGCAAGAAACGTTATTGCAACGTTATACAGTCAGGTTTCTGAAATTTCTTAACAAAGGTTTTTTTTTTTTCTTTCAGTTTTTGGCCTCTGTACACCGCTACACTGAATCTAAAATGAAACACTGAAGATGTGTGCAGTAGTTTTAACCGGGGTTTTTAACGGTTTAGACACAAGACTACCATTATTCATTATTCATATACACACCACTTATTATTATTATTATTATTATTATTATTATTATTATTATCTTTATTTATTTATTTATTTATTTATTTATTTATTTATTAACATGCCCATGTGAGTATGAAAAAAAAATCTGCTAGGGATTTCTTGAGATCTGTGGTTATTATAGTTTGGATGTACAAGGGCTGGTCATAGGTACAGTATTGGCAGATTCCTTCCGTGCTATTCAGGACAGCTCCGGTTTACTTGGGTGCCGTCTTTGCACACGCTTGAGGATATGTAATTGTTCACTGTACCGTAGAACAGATGGGTGTCCTATTTTTTTTTTCACACAAGATGGTGGTGTACTGTCCTGAAATATACTGTATAACAGCCAACACTGCACATATCTCCTAGGTACTGTAGGTTATCTATGCTGAATCCCAGTGGGAAAAAGTTTTTTTTTTGTCCTTTTTTTACAGTTTCATTCAAAAAGATAAGAAAGTTGTCAAACATACAGTATGGTAGCTTAGTTGTCTGATCAGGTGAATTCATACAGTATGAGCTGTACAACTTTTGCTAAAACTGATATTAAAAAAAATCATAGTCAATTGATTTTCCTATATTTTATTGACAAAACTTTGGTGCATAAACACACAAAAAAAAGATTAAATAAGAATTCACAAAGGCAGGGTATACTAACGTAGGCCTTTAAACTATAGCAAGTCTGAATAAACGAGTTTAATGGAAGTGAAAATAACAAGCACCGTATCTTTAGAAGCAAAAGTTCAATAAAAATGTTCTACACCAATCAGCCATAACATTAACACCACTGACAGGTTAGTTGATTAACACTGATGAGCAAGTATATACCAGTAAACCGGTGACAGGATCAGGGCACCATGGCTCATCTTCTCTATGCCCATGGGGAGAAAAGGCCAGGTCATGTGGTCGATCCCACAGAAAAGCTAATGTAGTCAGTGTTGGCCCTGAAAGAAAGGTTTCAGATTACACAGCGCATCACAGCATGGCGTGTATGGGAAGCAAAGAGCTCAAGTTGTTGATCAAACTTCCAAATTCCCCAGATCTCCATCTCCAACCAAGCATCCATGGAACGTGCCGGATAACAAGTCCATTCCATGGAAGAATTTCGTCGCAACACATAGCACCCAAAGGATCTGCTGCTAACGTTCCAGTGACAGATACTACAGAACACACTAAGGTCGTGTGGAGTCAAGCCCCAAGAGGGAACGAGCCACTGTGGCAGCACAAGAGGAACCTACATAATATTGGGCTCAAAGTTTTGGGTTTTAATGTTATATACAGGGTCGCCAGGAGCCTGGAGCCAATCCCAGGAGCCTTAGGGCATGAGGCAGGGTACACCCTGGATGGAGTGCCAATCCATCACAGGACACACACTCACACGCTCATTCACACACTATAGGCAACTTGGGAACGTCAGTTAGTCAATCTGCAAGTCTTTGGACTGTGGAAGTAAACCAGAGCACCTGCCGTGAACCCACCAAGCACAGAGAGAACATGCAAACTCCATGCACACAGACCCAAGGTGGGAATCAAACCATGACCGAAGGTGCAAGGTAACAGTGCTATGCACTAAGTCACCATGCCGTCTTAGGATTTGTATGATGGACTTGAATAAAAGTCCATCATACAAAATTCATACTAATTGAATAAAATGACACATTGTGATTGAAGTCTAATTGGTGACATGGTAAGCTTTCTATAAAGTGGGGACTTTTTAGTCACATTGCTTTGTAACAGTCAGTAAGTGTTGGAATAAAATAACTGCCATTCTTGAGAACAAAGGACTTTTGCATTTCTTTGTAGCATGACAAAGCTGCACTTTGGGGTCAGAGAGACTCGAAGTTTAGTAAGTCGAGCTGTAAGTAAAATATAGCACTTATATATGCTGACAGATTTTCTAGACATGGTTTTAACACGACAATGTCATTAAAGTACAAAATATCACCTCCGATTGTTAATCTCGTGTAAATAGGACAATTATTTTCTAGGAGCGTGTAACCATAACAACACAATTATTATCTGTGTGACTAACTGTAACCATAACAACCCAACTATTTGCACATTCATGATCCTGAAGGTCCTCGGGCTTGTGATCAACAATTGACACTTGAACTTCAGTTTAACCCGTCTTTGATAGACAGAAAACACAAAAGTGCATCTAAGATAAGGAGCGCCCGTGGTACAATATAGTCTTCTCCATGAACATGTCGATTTTATCCATTTACAAAATCTGGTTAAACTATGTGATTATGACAAAAGTAAGATACCACTCTCTGTACCTAGCACTGTACATAACTCTGTATGAGGTCTAGCCATCGCCTTCAGCGCTTACCTTGTACACGGGAAAGGCACAAGCACACACACTCACGGACCCAGTCACACATTACAGGCATTTTGGAAATGCCAATCAGTTCTAACCATGTCTTTAGATCTTAGATCTTTAGATAGAACCCTGAAGAAAACTCCCTATACCCCCTGTGAGGTTTGAATCTCCAACCATGGAGGTGCAATGTAACAATGCTAACCGCTAAGCTCACATGCCAACAGTATATGAGATTATCTCAAGTAAATCTTGTTTTAATTCTATAACATACTGTGTGCTATGAGGTGCTCCATGTCAGAGTATAAGTAAATAATCAACTAATATTAAACCAGGGGGGGAATGAAAATTAATACATCCTGCTTACATCAGCTTGAGGTAATAAGTGGATACTTTTTATCAGTGGCTGTGTGCCACTTCCTGCTACTATCATTATTATGTAGTTGCAGTGTCACTTTTGCATCCTATGCCTTTCTATTAATAGTGGCTTTTAGGTTTCCACCACTCCTAGAACTTTATCATCATCTTTCTTTTTCTAAATTGGCTGCTGGAGAGAAAACCGCATTAAGCATTTTAGGACCACCTAATTTCAACTCATAAGCAACGAATTGAGTCTGAGACAGCAAAACTAGGCCAAAGACGGCCCCAAAATCAATAAAATAGAGTCACTCATCTCCTGCCTGTGTGTGAATGAGGGACCCCCTTTTCTAAAATCCTCTGATGCTCAGCCTTATGGTCATCACTTACGGTACTTCAAGAAGAACCTCTACAGCCACACACCTTTTAGACTTTACACCAACCAACTCTGTCTGTGACTGAAGGATGCCTCTTATTTTCCACTATGGGAGCATTTCCTCAGTGGGTTATGTTAATACTGTACATCCAGTTTCATGTGGGGTTACAACCTAATTTGTCTCCTATTTGAAACCTAACTGCTTAAAGCAAGTCGTTTTCTAACTTCCTATTTCTATTCCTAAAACATCACCAGTACACAGGCACTATTTTCGCACGCAAAATTAACCAGGATGACACCTTCACTTAAGGAACACTTAGGGTTTAAAACTAACAGCCTTCCACAGTCAACAATTTCCTCTTGCTTTGCTACTGAGCAATCGGTAGGTTCCACTTACCGCAGCAAATTGACTATCTTCCACAATTAACAAAACTCTGTAAGCTGTAAGAAGCAAGAAAAAACAAGTCCAATAAAAGTTAAGCAAATAATAGTTCCACTGCGAGTAAAGAACAAACTTCACATGAATATAAACCTACCCAAAACCTTCCTATTAGTGATGCACCACAAATTGTGTGCTTGTGACCCAAATTATGTGCTTGTGACCCAATGCCTCAATTAGTTAAAATCGAGGCACAGAGAAAAACAATGCTAAAAACCAACATTAAATATATAGGATCTGAAAAGAAACAAGACTAAGACACTTTTTTTTTTGTATGTTATCCTTAAATAAAGGTTGAAGCTAAGGTTTAGGTGGCTATATAAGCTAAACTAAATAAGGTTGACTAAAACATTATGATATGAATTAATTATATAAACTAAAAAGAAACACATACAAAGCAGTTTGAACTAACCTAATTGTTCCTTAACAACCTTATCAGTACCTTAGTTGTCCCATGTCTTTTGACTGTGGGAGTAAACCCACCAAGCACAGGGTGAACATGCTAACTGGAGGTGCAAGGCGACAATGCTAACCACTAAGGCAAAATGTCACCTTAAATTTTATTAACTATATTACATACATTATAAATATAAATTATATGTTTTGTTAAGGTATAGTGTTCATTTGTTGTCTTAGCTAGTCAGCTAATTAGCTTTTGTCTTAGCCAGTTTTGTTAATTTATGTTGTTAATTTATGTTGTACTGTACAGTATGTAGCCCCTTGGTCCCGGAGGAATGTTGTTTTGTTTCACTATGTACTGAAATGTAGATGGTTGAAATGCCTTAAAATATGTTACAAAATATACAGTTGGTATCAATATTAAAAGAGAATCTTTCCAGGTAGACCATACTTGCACGTGTCCTGCTTCATACTAACTCATCTAATGACCTTTTTTCCCCCAAAGTGTTACATTACAAAACAGATAAATTGTTAAGATGATAATGATGATGATATGTGTGTGTGTGTGTGTGTGTGTGTGTGTGTGTGTGTGTGTGTGTGTGTGTGTGAGAGAGAGAGAGAGAGAGAGATATACATATACCTACAGGATATGTATACTGTATATACACCTTTTTGCTTAGAGCTTCTTGATTAGCCCACAACATTTTCACAGTTAAATCCATATACAGTAATTATACTGATATTCAGAGCAAGAACACATACAAATGGTGATATTGCAATACAGAGAAACAATGTCAAACAAAGCGAGGATGGTCCAAGACCCACTCTTTCACAATCCGATACCTGGAATATGCCCATGCCTTCAGAAAGGAAAAACTCCATTGCTGTGATGCCCTGGTCATTCCGTATATTTACGTCGTCAGCTGACTTTATTTTGTTGCTGAGCTTAGACTTAACCAACTGAAGCAACCCCAGATGATAACACTGCCTCCAGAGGCTTGTACAGTGGCCACTAGGCATGATGTGTGCATCGCTTCATGTGCTTACCCTGATGCACCCTTCACTCTGGGATAGAGTCAATCTGACAACATGACCTTTTTCCATTGCTCCAAAGTCCAATGTGTATGCTACCTACTGTAGCAAATCTTTGATCATAGTCATCCATGATCTTTTCAGGCATCCACTACCATTCCAGGTTTTAAAAATTAATTGGACAGCTCTTACGCCATTTCTAGTCATTTTATTTTATTTCCTTGGTGCAGGCCAAAAATGTGACCCATGTGAAACAGAACAAGAAATGGCAAAATGAATGATGTTGTCAATATATAAAAGTTTTCTTGCTGTATTTGTTGATCTTTTAGGTTCGTCATTATCTGGAATTTGTGCAGAATGGTTAGGGAGGCAAAACAAGTAGTTAACAAGCTAATTATGTAAGTTTGCCAAGCTAAACTGATTAAGTTCATCTTAAGACATGAAAGAATTTTTTTGGCACAGTTATATGAAATTTATATAACTGAAACTGAAATTGAAATCTAATAAAAAACAAACAAACGTACAATAGATTACAAGACCAAACAGACTAGCTCACGTAATTGAGTCACAAGTTGCGAATTGATTTGAGATAGGACGTCAGTGCCAATGATAATGATGCAAAGTTAACCAGATGAGACACAGAAGACAGATAATGATTTTTTTTTTTTTTTGAGACACTGTTCAATATATATTGAGTCAAGCACCCACCAAGAAAGTCCTAACTTGTGCTGGCACTGTGGCAGTTGAGAGTATTAAAATGGGCATAAATCATTTTTGTGATTTATGAGTTCTCCAATGGTCTTACTTTTATTACACAAGGCTTTTTTGGTGTAATGCATTTATGGCGGCTGCATGTTTTGTGTGATAGATTGCTGTTAAACGTCACATACCTGGAGGTAATGTCGATACCACATTCACCCATGTCATAAATGATTAACCTGACACTAAAGAATATGTGAAATATAATTTCTATGACTATGATTATTAGTGATTACAGTTCTACATTATGTTATGTAGACATCTCTTGAACATTTTCTTTAAAAAAAAAAAAATCAGTAATATTACTTTTTCACCTCTGCCAAATTTAGTCAAGATTTTGGAATTCTGTCATGCCATGTTTTTTTCCCCTTAAATATTATCTAATCCAGCTTCATGTGAGGTTTTCTTCATCTTCATTAAGGGTGAATTGATTATTATTATTATTGTACCTCACCATAAATAACTGCGTGAATGAGTGAGTGAGGTTGTGATATTAGTATACCCAAAATTTGTTAAAGTTAAACATCACCATGAAGTACTGTTAACCGATATTAATCTACTCCATATTTCATTTGATAATTAAGTTTGAGGTGCCAAATATGAATGGATTGAAGCATGCAATAAGGATAGTAATTTGCAGACATTCGATTTGTTAGCATGCCATGATTGCTTTAAATGGTCTACAAATATGTGCTTCATCCTGAAATTTGGTGGTGTTTACTAGTGTTAGCGTTATCTTTTTTAGTGCTTGTCTTGCAAATGAGACGACATTATGGAATATGCTGTGCTTTATGCTTCATAAAATGATGTGCAGGTGACATTAGCTAATATTGATATTTAAAGCTTTCTAATTAATAGCTTGGATCCTAAATAGAGTAAAATGGAAAGCCACAGTAGTACACTATGTATGGTATACAATCAGTTGTATAACAAAGTGAACTAGGAGCAGTTATTCAAAGTGTTGTTTAGCAAGATGACGTTATCGGATGTGTTTTTCTTGATGAAAGTGCTTCCATGACTGGCTTTGCATGTGGCTTTGGGCATGGCATCTGATAAGCAACATGCCTTTTTTCCATCCAGAAGTGGGTGGGACTATAAGGGGACAGACGGCATGACTCACTCATCATCTATACCGTTTAATCCTGTATTCAGGGTCGTGTCCCAGGAGGTGGGGTAAAACCTGGACAGGGTGCCAATACATTTCAGGGCACACACACATACACACTACATGCAATTTTGGAGTACACAGAGGAACCTCATCAAGCACGGGAAGAACATGTAAACTCCACGGAGACGGACTCGAACCCGGACCTTGCATGTACAAGGTGATAGTGTTACCACTACGCCACTGTGCCACCCCAGTTCAATTCAATTCACTTTTATTTATAGCACTTTTAACAATAGTCATTGTCACAAAGAAGCTTTACAAAAATATAAGATCCAGAGACTGTAAACTAATTGGGCATGTACAGTAGATTCTAAATAGCGACCTACACAGAGAATAAGAGCTGGAATAGAGTTTGTCCTATTTTAGTGTTCTGCCCGTCAGCTATAAGCCTGTAAACACCAGAGGAGTTCTGTCTGTTATGAAGAGCTATTTTAATCAACTCGGTAGTAAACATGGCCTAATTGTTCTTCTTGGAAACCTTTCAGATTAGGAAGGAGTATAGGTATCAAACTTTATTCATTTTATCTCCAGGATTTAAAACCTGAAGCATGAGGATGCAATAGTTCTGTAAAGCTGGAGGATATACTAATGATAATATAGTTGTTTTCGTTATCATTGTGCGGGCGTGGCGGCTTAATGTTTAGCATTTTTCATGGATGAGGCCTCAAATCTCATCTCTGGTCTGTACGTGTGGAGTTTGAAAAGCATGCAGTGAAGAGTGATTGGTGTTCCAAAATAGCCCAAAGTGTGTGGGCTTGTGGCCTGTAATGGGTTGGAACCCCATCCAGGGTATATCGCACCTTCTTCCCTAATTTGCTTGGGATAGGCTCCAGTTACCCTGTGACCCTATATAGACAAATGGTAGAGACTATGGATGGATGGATGGATGGATGGATGGATGGATGGATGGATGGATGGATAGTTGTCTTTATTATTCAAATATTGCAGTAGTCTGTTGCTCAACAATAAAATGAAGAAAAGATTTTGGCAAATGAGATAGATTCCCATTACCTGAGTGTGAAGTGCAAATCTAAAGAACACTAATCGGGTCTCGTTTGATGGATTATATTTTTTTGCGCTGAGTAGAAAATTAGTTAAACGTGCCCTTTTTGTTGAACTTTTTGTTTAAGACAGTTACATGACTTTCTTTTAGCATCCAATTCTGCCTGTTCCTTTGACCTGTGCTAAAAAAGACACAAAGAAAATGTCTCCTGTTCTTGTCATTAGTAACAAAGTGAGGTCTGTGTTGAACAGTCACCTTTAATCTTTTAAACCAGAAGCCTTTCTCTACATTATATTCTTGCATTCACTTACACATCCTCCTGCACTCCTACTAGAGAGTCATTCACATTAATGAAGCCTGGATGATTCATATAATTAAAGGGTTCGAGTAGAAAAGGACAGAAGCTAAAAAAGGCAATGTTCGAAAGCTCAAAGAGAAGAGCTGCTCTTTGTGTTAATGACAGGAAATAATGGAAATGAAATTTTTGTTTGTTTCATATCACTCATTTTTTTTTCTTTCTCGCTTTATTGCATCCTGAATTAGGTCTGAACAAGAACACGCCTTTTTAATTGCATTCTGCATCTTCATCCCTTTTATTGCATTAGCTTCTCTCAGAAATTGATTTGATCAGGGTAATGAAGCACATGAAACTATTTCAGCTCGGTAAATACCATAACTGAAGAGATAACACAGGTAATACAGCTTGGGCAATTTACCAGGTAGTATACTTGATGAGAAACAAACATATGGACATAAACTTTGACATGATCAGTAATAGCAAGGTATCTTATAAAGAGATTCTTCAACATGTTCAAGTTTCTACCTGTTTATGTGTTGATAGAATTGAGGAGCGCCTAGTATTGACTGGTTTAGCAAACTGCATATGAAAGATATCTGATTTGAATTCTTGGTGCAAACATTTTAATAAAAGCTGCACATCCATGAATCAGATCCCGGCTGAGGCGGCTCAGAGCCCACTTCAGTCATTTCATGTAAAGCATCTCAGTTTTATCACCAAAGACATCCACCACACCACTTGCACATTAAAGGATCTTAGCTGGGAGTTAATGCCACATATAGTTATGTTGGGGCCATTAAAGGAGTTCCTGGGAGGCCAGGGTTTCAGACTTGAGGTAAGCAGTCCGATCATGGCTCCGGTGTTTCTGTCTTGTTGGTATCCAAGCACTAGCAAAACCCTTGTATTAGTACATTATTAGCAGGGGATTATATAGAGAAATAAAGGGAGATTTTTACCCTCATAACTGTGTTCTGTTATTCTGTGCAATCAAAAGTCCTGGTTTGACTTGAATGCCCCTAGTACATTTTTTAAAATGACTGGTGGGAAGCATTTTGATGTGGTGCTGTGATAAATGTTGTATGCCACTTTTGCTGACCTCAAACTAGGTATATATATATATATATATATATATATATATATATATATATATATATATATATATATATATA
>JAAGKR010001390.1:0-127437 GCA_011419295.1 Clarias macrocephalus
GCTACGCGGCGCAGCTGTAAAGCAGGAAATGTGTGTTTTTGGTATACGCTCAGGCTTTTTCTGTTCAAAAAAAGACCGTCTCCTTCCTGTAAACATTACGGGAACATGTCAATGACCAAGGCTGTGTTTCCTGAAACGGTTGTAACACCGAAGAGCGTGTTTTGTTTGGTTTTCCCCAGCAGAAATGACTGGCCTCGGTTTGTCGCCGCAAAGCTCTTTTCATCACAACGTCATGACATTTGCAACGAAGAAAACTTACAGGACGTATTTTACAGCTGATGCAATTTTATATTATTTTAACCAAGAGATCCTGAAATAATCATCATGAAATCAATATTGTGAGGTTTTAGGTTAATTAAAAGCTTGTACTATCGTTCTTAATGTTCTTTTTATTTTTATTTTTTTTTACCAATTTTGACAATAAAACACAAAAATTTAATCGGTAAGATAAATAATAATTTAATAAATTGAATTAAATTAATTTTTGATACAAAAACATTTGAATTATTTAAACTTAAATCAATATGTAAATATTGAAAACTTCTATATTTCTTTAAATAAAAAAATGTTTTTTTTTAAATAAAATAAAAAATGTAAATAATTAAATTTAAATCCACATTGTAGAAAATAAAAAGGAAATAAATAAAAAAATTCAAATGATAATGATTCAGTTTAGGAAATATAATGTTATTCAAATTTCACTGAAATTATTGTTATTGATCAGATTTTATTGTACATTTTGCAGAAAATATATATAGTTTTTATATACAATTTAGGTACAGTTACAAGAACATCAGATGAATTAATTCTATTTATTATTATTTTTTATTTACATAATTTAATTAGCAGCGAACATTGCTGTTAGCCCCGCCCACACATACAATTAATCTCTGTTTTGTCTCGATCTTATCGTTGAACTCAAACTATCTCACTGGAAGCTTTAGCACTGGAAGGGATGGCTAATTGGAAAAGCTTCTTTTTTTTTTTTTTTGCACTTCATGTGCTCGGCAAACCGCACCCAGAACACACACACACTGGATTTGACACAATTTCCTATATATGATGTACTTACACTTTTTATGAGCTTATTTCTGCCTGTGGCGAAGAGATGTAATGAGTTTCAAGATTCCAGCTGAAATATCGAGTTACGGTGAAGAAACACACAGCTTGTCAGTTCCCACATTGCTGCAGCTGTCTCAAACACACACACGTAGACACACACACACACACACACACACACACACACACACAAAGCTTTCCTGACTAGCAGCTAAAATCTGAATTCATATTACAGAAGCTTTTTATGCGGCTTAATTGCAAACAAGTGCGTCTTTGTGCGACGTGGCCTTTGAGCCACACAACAGCATCACCTGATGTTCTCGGGTAGACTGTCTGAGTGTCATTCAGCCTCTGCCACGTCCATTCAGTAACTCTCAGGTTTTATCCAACAGCCACGTCCCGTCCGTTCCCGGGCCTGTATACGACGCACAGCTTTGTGTTTATATATTTTCTGTTCTGTGGGATGGGGATCTCCCTGAAAGGAAGGAAAGCATGTGCACTTTAATGAGGATGTGTATTTCCTCAGTTTGGAAAGCTATTATAATCCATGCCAAGGGTATAAACATTATAAGATAAGTGCAAGATAATGGAGCTTTAATGTTAACACACGTGTGGAAGGAGTGTGCTTACACAGCTGATGAAGGACTTCCTGAGGAAGCGGACGGTTGGAGCGTTTTGTTTCTAATGACACAGCTGAAAAAGGGCCACAAATAAGAGCAATAATCTAGCAAGCAAGAGCCGATCTAGCAAGTGAACTTCAATCCTTCGAGTAAAAGCTTACTGGAAAAAGGCGGGAAAGTAATCTAGCGAGTAAACGGTAATGACGTGGTGAGTGAAATCGTGAACCTAATGTCTAAAAGTAATCTGATGAGTGAAAGATAATCTAGGGGTAAAAGGTGATCTGGTAAGTGAAACTTGATCTATTGTGTGAAAGTTAATCTAGTGTGCCAAAGGTCATTTAGTGTGTGAAAGCTGACATAGTGGGGGGAAAGTAATCCGGTTAACGTTAAAAGTTGACGTAATTAGTAAAAGGCAATCTAGGGGTGAAAGGTAATATATTGTTTATGTTTTGGTCATCTGGTGAGTGAAAAAAATAGTCTAGTGTTTGAAACGCTATCATGTGAGTAAAAGGTAATCCTAGTGTGAAAGATAATGTAGTGTGTGAAAGGTCATTTAGTTAGTTAAAGGTAATCCTAGTGTGTAAGATGTAATTTTATGAGTAAAAGGTATCTATCGTGTGAGGTAATCTAGGGAGTGAAAGATTATTTAGTAAGTAAAAGATAAATTAGTAAAAGATAATCTAATATATGAAAGATAATCTTGTGGGTAAACGATAATTTAGGTAATTAAAAGGTAATTAAATGGTAATCTAGTGGGTAAAAGATAAATTAGTTATTAAAATGCAATCTAGTGTGTGAAAGGTAACCCATGAGTAAAACATAGTTTAGTTAGGAAAAAGTAAAAAAAATTTTTGGATTTTTCCCTGATTTAGTCGTGTCCAATTCCTCCCCGTCACTAGGGGGCTCCACATTAAGGCTACTACTACCACTCAGCCGGGAGGGCCGAAGACTATCACATGTTTCCTCTGAACCACGTGACGCCAGCCGACCGCATCTTTTCGAACTGCTCGCTCGCGCACCGTTGGGGGCGGAGTAACACACTCGGAGGACGGCGCTATCCGCTCCTTCCGCTTGTAGAGCCGTGATTAATGTGGGAGCACCAAGTACCTCTCGTCCCTCCCCTCTGAGAGAGCTCGGCCAATCAGCTCCCTCTAGACCTCCGGCTGCGAGAGGTTACGGCATCACCCGGGAATCGAACTCGCGATCTCCGGATGATAGGGCGAGAACTTTACCACTGCGCCACTCGGAGGCCCAGGAAAAAGTAATTTAGTGTGTGAGAGGTAATGTAATGAGTTAGAGGTTATTTAGTGAGTGCGTGCGGTAATCCAGTGGTAATCTACTAGACGCTATGTAGTCTGTCACGTAGAAGTGAATCTGGAGAATCGAAGCAAATTTTCCAACTGAAAAATTATTTCAAGAGTTAAAAGTATTTTTTTTTTTGCTACTTACCAGAGAGCCGTTTATGTTTTTAAAGGCCGGCGAGTTAAACCTAATATGGTAAACGGGTGAGCAAAAGGAGTTAGCGAACGCTAACCTAAATAAATGAAAACGTTCCCGGGAATATTTCCGAGTAAAACATGTACGTGCGTATGAAACGCAAACTTGTTTATCATCCACAAGTTCCAGTTTACCGTGGCTCAGTGAAGAGGATTTTTTCCCTTTTTCTTTCTGTTCTGAGGAATCAGGTTACATGAATAGATTATAAAGTACTGGACGGTGGGTGGCACTCGCAGGTAGCGGCAGGAGATTAAGAATCTCCAAATGAGTGGGTGGATTAAAAGAAAACACAAAAAGAACATTCTAAACGCTCAAGCTTGTTGATCAGATTATTTTTCCTCTCTCAACACTGCCTGGAGCAACAGATAATACAGTCGCCACATTGCACATGCAATAGAAGCCAAACGTTTATCCGTCGAGTTACTCGCTGCACAGTTATCACGAAGGGATGTAAAGGGATGTCTGAGAAGAAAAACGCGCTTTCATGACTGAAACTTCCACGAACACGCCAGCAACGTTTTATACTGAAGCTGAGAATTAAATGTTTTTATTGAATGTTGATGAAGTAAAGACCCCCCTGCTTGTGCCCCCCTTCAATACAGCCTTTCAGTCACGGGATTAAACTCAAGCACCGGCTCTTATATCGTCTTAAATAAGCTCTTTTCTCAGACCGCCTTGAGTCCTGGTCTTGGAAGATTGCCTGTCTCATTAGCATATGTTATTAATGGCAACCGAGCGAGCTATGCTAACCCTGTTTTTGTGCATGTAAATGATTTCTAATCAGATGAAAGCTCTATTATAGAGAATGGCTCTCTCCAGGGTCAGAGAAAGAGGGAAGAAAAGAAAAGAAGACGCGATGAAGCTAATGCTCATTTCACGGGAAGATTAATCGAGTCTCCGCAGAACCTTTGATACTCCCTTTCCAATCCAGGTGCCCTCCTGCCTGCAGATAAGAACTGCACCAAAGATGAGAGAAGGAGCAGCGTGTGATAAGATAAGGAATCAGCCCCGGGCTGATGACGGCGATTCATTTTCTCCTGTTTTCTGTTTGGAAAGAGGGAGTTGTGTGAGGCATGGAAACTGGATCTTTTGACTAAAAAGTTGCGGTGGGAGGAAGGAGGGGTCGGGAGGTTGGGGGTTGGTGTGCTCCGTGCATCTGGCGATGGGATCCTGTTATTGTTTTTTAGGGAAGGAAGGCTCCAGCTCCATGGGTCCTTGACCAATTAGTCACTCCAGCATGGAAACAGAATTAGAATGAAGCTGTTTTGGGCATTTTGCGGGTAAAAATCTGTTCCGAATGGGACGCGGTTACGCCTTCAGATGTAAGGCTTATTAACGTCGTTTGCTATTAGCTTAATCGGCATCAGATTACTACGAGCGTGCTCATGATGTGTTTTATTTCATCATTAAAAGTTAAACGCTCCTTTAGTTCGAAACCTCACGTTTGCCAAGACTGTTTTTAATTTAGAGTAAAAAAAAATTTTTTTTAAAAAAGACCTGACACGGTATTTGAACACTTGCCATGAGTGCGGAGAACTCTTTGATTTTTCTCACTTACTTCAGCTCACTCAGATCTTTATGACTTGTCCATGGAACCGTGTAATGAATTATGTCACTGCACAAGGTTGTGAAACTGAGAACACAAGTAACGATTAGGTTTAGAATGGAAAAGCTGCTAAATGCATTTGCCCGACCAAACACGGACCACCTTGTGCAAACAGAGCTGGCATGTGGGTCTGTGTGTGAGTCTGGGAACGCCGTATCTTTCAAACTGCTCGGAGTAAAGAGCTGCTAGATATTTTTGTTGAAGATTCTACTGTGCGGATATAGGTGAGTACTTCCTTCCTTAGAAGCTTGTCAGAAAGGAATGAGGCCTTATGCTCAGGTCGTATCACGGTCCCAACTTCCAGAGGAGTTTGGAACTGTTGGGCCAACGCGTGAATGACAGCTTAGGATGGAAAAGTAACCAAATAAACAAACCCAATCTGGCAAGAATCTCCCAGTTTCTGCTAATGTTACAATCAAGGCAAAAAAAACTGTTAACTAGTGGGAGCTACAGCGCCCTCTTCAGTTCTGCAGTTTTTCTTTTTCTTTTTTTTTTTTTTTTAAGATTTGGCCTGGCTTTAAAATGTTCTACTAAAATTGGACAGTATCAGTAATATATTGGAATGCTACAAACATCTGATCTTTACAACAACATGGCTCCAAATAGAGATCTCTTAGTCTTTTCGGGTGACCTAGAGGCTACAGGGATACCTCAAAATAAACACTGATGGTGTAAAAAGACTTCAACTCAGTAGGGATAGTTTGGAATGTCTTGGCATCGTAGAGGAAATTTCAGTTTCATTTCTAAGCAGGAGATTTTATTTGTAAGGGCTTGGTTCCAACAGATTGCTTGAAATAAACTGAAAGCAATAGGGATAAGTTGGAATAACTTGGTATCAATAGGGATGGTTATGGAAGATCTGTGAAGCCTTTAGGGATAGACAACAGCAGAGACCAACAGGGAACCTAGTGTTTGGCCAAACCAGTAGATTGGCCAAACTAATCTGAGATGTCTTTAACACAGTAGAGATGGTTTAGAATGCCTTGACCTTGATAGAAATGGTATTTGACCTTACATTTGAAGTTACTAATACATACCTGTACCTTGTACATAGGCGTAGTTCTGGATGATCTTGACTTGATATTGATTCTTTAAGATGACCATGACTTGATATGGATACTTGAGGGTCGACTGGCTTGATGGAGATTGTTTGGGTTGACTGACTTGAGTCAGTACTTTGACTGATGACTGTGACTTGATAGGGACAGTTTGGTATCAGTTCGACTTGACTCCAATACACTTGGATTTTTAGGATGACCTAAATTTAGTAAAGACAGGTTGATGTCTCTTGGAAAGGGATTATTTGAGATGAGTTGGACCCAAACGGGATATTTTGGGAGAACATGATCTCAGTAGATTGTTTGTGAATACTTGAATGCAAACAGGGTAATATTAAAAAAAAGTTGGGTTCAGTAGGTACATTTCGCAATGACGGAAACTTTGTCTTGCTTTTTATTTACAGTCTTTGAACCCAAAATGACTTAGGATTATTTGCTCCCAAATGAACGACTTGTATCCAGTAGAAATGTTTTAAAATGACGTGAAACCACTTGTTGCATTTTCTTTTCCTGACCCTTAATTAGAGCGAGCACGATTTTGATGATTTTTCCGACACCTGGCGATTGACCCTGTGACCCTGTCAAACCAGTCAGTTGGTATACCGTGACATTCTAATGTATCGTTTGGAAAAAAGTGTCATAACATAAACTTATGTCAACAACCTGAATGAGCTGTTATGTCAATCAAAATGTTGGCAAAAAAAAAAAAAAAACTTTCTTTTGACAGCTAATGCATGTAAATGTTAATGTAGGTTCATGTCAGAGCTTATAAGGTGTCTTATACTAGGGTTAGGGTTAGTTATAATTACCGATGAATATAATTATACAGTGTAAACAGAACTGTTTTAATTAAACCATTTTACTAATATTTAGTGTATTATTTACAAAGTTGTATCATTTGATAATAATGTCTGACAAGTCCAATTCCTGAAATCCCACAAGTCTAAACCATATATTTTTCACCCTGTCTTTTTAACCCGCCCACCAGCGCACACACATTTCTCTTGAACACACACACGTTCCTTTAACCCGCTGTGCTATTTGTTACGATGGTGTCTTGTCCATCGTATTTTCTCCAGTGATGTGCATGAAGCTCAGGAAGCGCGGGTCACGCAACAGATGTGTCTTCAACGAGAGGACAAAACACGCTTCACAACACAGCAGGATCAAACGGAAAGAGCGCCAAGCTCAGGGTTTTTAAAAGTACAGTGCAGGAAAGGTGGAGACTGTATGACTCATATGAGGATACTTGTATTATATGGAATGATCTATAAGCTAATTTTAGATGACCTGAAATAATATCAGGTGATCGTGTCAGTGACTGTAATCACCACTAGGGGGCAGCGAGAGAGTTCATTAACGTGCTGGAAAAGAACAGTGTTTATTTATTGTTCTTTGAGATATACCAGTTATACAATGTCTTTGTGTATCATTTCATTGTCTGTTATTTAATCGGGGTTTACGCGACACGCTAAACGATGCCGAACGTTTTAAACAAGCCTGAGGGTAAAGAGAACAATAATTACGTGTCAGTTACATGTCTGGTGAAGCAAGAAAAAGGAATCAAGCAATTAATGTATTATTATCCATTTCATTTAAAGTCCAGGAGCTTCGGAAATAGAAAATAGATAACAAAGTAAAAGAGAAAGATGAGCAGATGTTTAAGGAACAAAACACTCACAAGTGAAAAGAGTGACATATGGTGTCAGTAATTATTGTCTATTCTTATTTTTATTGGTATTTAATTAAATTTTAATGATGTTAATCATTTATAGAACAGAACAACACATTATTTATTTATTTATCCGTTCAGAGTCACGTGTACTGTTAAGTCAGTTCCTGTTATCACTTATGCTACGTCCCTTCATCATCCGCTGTTTTTTTTTTTCTTTTCTTTTTCTTTTTCTTAATAAAAAATCTCCAAGCTGGTCACATTATGAATACCGCAAAGTCTGAACTTCTCCATAGTAAATATATTTTCAGAAAACTTGTAGCTTTACAGCTGACACTGGAGACTCCTTCCATCCTGTTAAAACTCCTTACAGTAACCTATAATTTATCAGCGCTAACTGGAAATGTGAGGTCTTAGCCTTCATCGGCTAAAAATGCATTGATGTGAACGTACGCCTTTATTTTTCTTAATGATGATGAATTAATGTTACTTTCGCGAAGAAACTAAGAAAGGTTTTAAAAATATCGACTAACTAAAAACAGATTCTTTGCTAATCTCTTAAATGTTAGCTAGCATGATGTGAACTAGCTGAATGAGTCTCAATCAAGCCAAAATGTCGCGATAAATGTCATAATATGTGTCTCATATGTTAATGTTTAGATTTGTTACATGAGAAAAAGTCAAAATTGTTAAGCTAAACAACAACTCAAGTAATCTACAGACGCTTCAAAGGTAGACTTTGTAACGTAATTGCATTTTGTCTGAGCCAAACCAGCCTTCTGTTGGTCCCCCAGTCGGCCAGTTTGATCCCACCCGGAGGCTGATCCCGAGTGACCCTCACACAAGCGCCCACTCATCAGGGAACAACGGTGAGTGAGCAGGGAAACGCTGACCTGGCAACCCGGCTGATCTGGAACGCCTTTTTTCTCCACATTAGCATTTATCAGAGCTACAAATGAGACCTTGTGTTGTTAATGGGGGTCAAAAGACAAGGACATCGGAGACAGGGGAACACCCTGGGGTCTGAGCACTCGCAGAGTACAGAGGTTCTCTTTAGCGCCTGGTCAGGACTTCAATACGAAATGCACAGCAGATGGCTCGGGCTTTCGTCCATCTGAGTCAACCAGGGCTGTGCTCACGTTTTCCGTTAGTTTGTTTTTGCTGGCTGAAAAAAATCTTATTAGTCTAAAGTTGAACAAAAAAAAAAAAAAAGACACCGATGAGAACTTTTAGGAGAACAATGTAGGGGAATGTTCCTTCTTCTTTTATATTGGGAAAGGTTCAGGTCCAGGAAATTCTCACTCACTCATCATCTATATACCGCTTCATCCTGTACTCAGGGTCACGGGTGGCCTGGAGCCTATCCCAGGAGACTTAGGGCACAAGGCGGGGTACACCCTGGACAGGGTGCCAACCCATCGCAGGGTACACACACACATACACACACTCAGACACTACTGCCAACCTACATGTTTTTGGACTGACCCACCCAGCACAGGGAGAACATGCAAACTCCATGCACACAGAGACGAGAATCGAACCCGGGCCCTGGAGGTGCAAGGTGACAGTGCTAACCACTACACCACCGTGACGCCTATCCAGGAAACTCTGCTTGTTAGAATGGCACTGAGACAGAATGGACTGTTAAATGTCGTTAGGCTTGTTTGCTAATTGCTCTGGGAAGACGTGAATCGATCCCATAATTATTATGAGGAGCATACAAACACACCTCATACTAACGTATCCCAACGTGCTGAGCTGTGTTTACATGTTGACTCGTGTTGAGAATACACACTGCCACACCAAACCTTGTTAAAGGGAGTCCATAAAAAGGGATTAGCTCGGATACTTGATAGAGTTTATAAACGTGACAATAATGTAGGCACTATCACAGGATCTTTGCATGTACAGTAGAGTGCAAAAGTCTTGCAAATAAATGCTATGAAGCCAGGATGACTTAAAATAAATAAATAAATAAATAAAAACCCACAGTTCTTCTGAGGACTGTTGCATCTGCTTCTTTTTGGCATGCAAAAGCCAGCTCTTTTTTTTTTTTTTTTTTGTCTAAAAAGTGGTCATTTATATTATATGCTGCTTTCTACACATTTTTCTTCAACTTGTCATTTTGCGGTGGAATGTTTTTGTACTGACTCAATAATAAAGTCGTAAAACAAAAACCCTATAACAAAGTAATAAAAAAACACAGGGTGCCCAAGACATTACTGTATATTGTATGAGGAACATGTGTAGGTTTATTGAGGTAAATGTTACATAGAGCTAATTGCAAGAGTGTTCAACCTGCTCCCTGCTTATAATTGAAGCACCAAGCATGAAGCATGGTGGTGGGAGCATCATGCCTTATGGCATCTTGAACCTTTTCATGGTTTTGTCTCATTTGCTTTGTATTAATGATGGAATTAATATGGTCACATGATCAACCAAAGACTGCTTGGTATTTGTACAGAACATGCTGGATTTAGTTACGCTCTATGGCCATCTACTTGCACACAGGTCACCTCTGCTCAGATAATTATAATACCTCTGGGGGCAACCGAACTAATTCAGAAGTGAAATGGGGTGAATACTTATAATAAAATGGCACGTCTTGTGATTGCATATGTAAACTACCTTATAGGCTATTTGGTATATAATGAAGTTGAGGTTGCACCACTTCAGAATGCTGAAAAGTTCAATTGGGGTGAATACTTATGTAACTCAACTATGTGGTGGTAATAACCGAGGCTGCTAAAGTTTTTACTGTTGCATTGTTTCATTACTAAAAGCCTGGTTCAATCTGAAGTCAGAAGCAGAAAACAGAACACGAGGGCTTAAAAAAATCGCGGCTTAGCTGCCAACTTGGCGCATTCTGATTAATAATACTTCCCGCATGAACGAATGCACGTCTTGTCGGTTTATATTTTGAACGCAGGCTGGAGCCAACACTGAAACACAATCTGAACTTAATGGAATAAAAAAAAAAAGAGGTAAAACGATCTGCTTTCTTTTCTTCCTTTATAACTGACTGCCAAAGTAGCATGTAGCATGTTATGTCTTGTAGCTCTGAGGTAATAACCAGTCACTATGAGCGCACTGGGTGAGCAAGAAGAGGGCTTTGAAGTTAAAGTGTGAATGACACATCAAGTGAGTAACTAAGTAAAAATTTGTGCTTTCAAAAAGGTGAAACTAGCACAACAACAAAATCAGCACAGTTTCAGTAAAATCAAATCTAATGCTAATCTAAGCTACCTCACCTTACTTGCTAACAAAATTAACTGGCTGTGGTATAAGAGCAACAAAACACTCCGTAGCATGTTGTTATAGGACAGCGTGGAACTTCATCACACCACCCCTTTTAAAAATATTATTATCACAGCGAGAACGCACCCAAATGTTCCATCTTTCTGCTTTCATGGTCTACCAGTCAAGATAAAGTTATAAACAGGAACCTTTTTATCCTTCATGCCTACAGTTTTTGCAGGAGCAGCGATAAAAATAGAAACATAGAACAAAAAAGGTTCCTCAGAAACAGGATGTTTGGATTGGAGAGGTCACGATGAGACAATGCTGCACTCGCGACGTAACGATTCCTGGAAAACTGCCATCGCGGAGGATCCCTCGGATCCCGAGTCGTAGGCTGAGGCGTGGCTGCTGAAACGCCAGATGAAGGGGTTATGGAGGTTGTGCGGTGCTCGAAAGAGGCCATTTCCTGTCTGTATCGTGCGTTTTCGCTTTCCGGAAAGTTCAGCATCCTGCTTAACTGATAAAATGTCATAATAGCAAACCTACATACGTTAATGCTTTGGGTCTATCTTTAGAGCTGGGGGTTGGGTCACTTTCAGTTGATGTTAAAGATTCAAGGCAGTAAATTTAGCGCCAAATGGTTTTGTGAGGTTAAGCTACATTTGTGTCATTTAGGACATTTGTATAATATTGAAAGTGGAAATCTGTTTAATGTTGAATGTCGATCAAGCTTCCGGATTTAGAACAGTCTCATCAATTTTAAAGGCAAACACAACATGCACCAAGTGAAGTTTTCCAATTTCCGGCGTTTTCCAAGTCTGATTTGCCAATTCCCGATTTTTTCTTTCGAAGAACTAATACATAGTATACACAAATATTATCGTGACTTTTTAAACGTTCATAATAAGACACAGACTATAAAATTACTTTTACATTTTTGTTCACCTGATCAAGCGTTGCGTCTTTGAAACAAATAAAAACGGTTGCTACACAGGCTAGTCACTAGCTACTAGCTACCTAATACAATTCATCCCATAAGTCATTGTTAACGTTTTTTTCTTTACATTTCCTAGAGTCAAGAATCAAGATAGATGGTCCTCATTTGTTTAATCCATGCCAGCTAGCCCAAGTTAAATTCTTTTTTGTAGGATTTATTTAATTATAAGCTAAAGCACTCACACAAGAAAAAACATTTTTTTCTTCATATTATTATACTTCATATAATTTGTTTTTGCTTCTGAATTTGAATTAATAGTTGTACAACAGGAACCTCGACTAACTTATGTTATGTTATCTACGGAAAACGCGGTCATGTTTAAATAGCTCTTCAAGGGAGTGAAACACGGATCAAGAAAGTGGTTCCAAAAGAGAAACTCTGTAAAACTAGGCATTTTATTATGACAAAAGTAATGGCACACCCTATAAAAGAGGGGACCTTTTGTGTGACAAGGTAGAAGATGAGCTGCAGTAGCTGAGCTGCGCTATTGGATTGGATGATTTTGTGCATTATGTATTTTGACGGCACTTTCCCATTGTTTAGTCATCTTTTTGTCGCATGCCTTTATATGGAGTTTTGTAGGTGTGGCTAAATGTAAGCCGGCTATGATTTTAATGTAGGAAAATTAATGACTTTTTATGTTTTTTATCAACATATCTAAACCAAAATATTATAGCAAACAACTGGAAATTAGTATATCCTTTTTTTTTTTTTTTTGTAAAATTACTCAGTTTAATGGGGTCCCTGTGTCATCTGGGACCATTAGGGGTTCTACTAACCACGCTCAAATAAGAGAACTTTACAGATCTATATAGAAGTCTTTAGGAAGAAACTGAAGAACTCGCAAAAGCTAATAATCAAATGTTGCATTAATGAATAAATATGAGGGGTAAATCTAGAACACTTATGGGGTTCTAGGGGGGGGGGGGGTACAAGGCAGCACTCTGTCTGAAAAAAATCTAGGGATCCATGATTTTGGGAAACTTGCATACTTGCTCAAACAACCAGAAAAACATATAATGGGAAAAAAAAGTCTTTTGAGGTCGAGCCTTTTATATGATGAAGTGGGAAACCTAGAACTATTAAAGGATCTGCAGATCAATCTTTAAAGATCCCTGCACTGGTTTTCTCTGTGAAAAGCATTGACGAGTAGAACTTCTGTAGGAGGTGAAGAACTTTCAACAAGGCTGAGATTGAGGAAATATAGAAAATATTATTACAATACAACATTACATCATGTGAAACATTCATTATGAGAACAAAAAATAAACAAAACAAAAGTACACAAGCATAATAGTATATCAAAGATCCGTGATACTTTTGGCTGGTTATGGTATAATAGACGGTTTTCCATATCGTTCCACTGCAGACTTCGAGCCTGTTTGGACGACCTCCAGTGAGCGAGTGAAGAAAACACAAAGCTTGTTGCTGTTGAGCTCTAAAAGAAAGAGAGAGAAAAGCGAGCAGGAGACCATGTGTGTGTGTGTGTGTGTGCGTGTGTGTGTGTGTGTGAGTGAGTGAGTGTGTGTGTGTGTGTGTGTGCGTATGTTTGCACGCTTGTGTGTGTGAGATTTTCGCTGTGCGCCACTTCCTCTCTTGACATACGGCATTACTCAGCTCACACTTATTCGCTTACTGTAAAAACTCAGAGAAAGCAAAATACAAGGCGAAGGCGCAGCGTATGGGAAAGCGCGTCCGTGTGCGTCTGTGTGTGTGTCAGCGTGCGCTCCAGCGTGTGTGTGCCTGTATCGGGTGTGTTCGGTGGGTGTGAGTGTGTGTGTGTGTGTGTGTGTCGTGTCGAGCGTGTGGTAGATTTTGTCCTGTTGGACGTTGTACCTATCAGGAGCAGAAGGCAGGGCCGGACGAAAGGAAAAGCAGCTCTTCTTAACGCTGGACAGGGTGAGTTTGTGAGTCTTCACACACCACAAACACACACACACACACACACACACACAGAAACAGAGACAGGCCATTAGGAGGTTGTTCTAGAGCTACATTTGTTACAGGGTAGTCAGTCGTGTCAATGTCATGCAGAAGATTTGGCCTGAACATTGCGAAAGAGGAAAAGTTTGCCGAGAGCAAATTCAATCAAAAATTTATTTTATGGGGTTTTTTTAAAATATTTTTTTATTTTTTTATCAAAGTGACTTCTAGACACGTTATAAACTCCCTCAGAGGATAAATTTATCAGCAGTTGAGGAACATGTGCATTTGAGTTTTTCTTGCTACCTTTAAGTCAAAGTCAAGCACTTTATTTATTTATTAATTTTTTTTTGGACTGGAGCTTCTCTTGAGATTCAGCTGAACATCTGCTTGGACGGTTTACCCAGAGATCCTGAAGCTTGTTTGTTAACTCCTTATTTTCAGTTCTGTTTTCTGAGCAGCTTGGTGCCTGTTTCTGACGCTTTAAAATAGTAATATTGTATCACTCAGTAATATATTTATTATTATATAAGGTTTAAATAATAAAAAAATTGTTCAAGTATTGTTTATTTCTGATGCTTTTTTTGATTCTTTAGTTTGTTAGAAGTCATCACCATTGGCCCCTCCCCCCTTTAAAATTATTTGCTATAAAAAATGGAAATTTTTATTTTAAGTCACATATAATATCTTATGTCATAAACATATTCTTTATTATTAATATTTTATATATATATAATTATTAATAATATGAATAACATTATAATATTTATACTAATTAATAATAATTATTACATTTTTTTAGCCATGGTTCTTGAGATGCTTGGCCTTTGACACCTCTTATGAATCTATTTTTTGACTTATAGTAATATAGATAAAATATGAATGTAATACTATAAGGAAAAAAAACATTCATCTATATAATACAAATAAATATTGTTAAATTGTACATGTGACTTACATTTTTTAAATCATGAAATACAACAAATTATTATAAGAATTATCTAACAATGATGACTAAACATAATTATTTTATGTGACAGCTTTTTCTCTTCCAACATCAGTTGACAGTTAAATGTGAAAAATTGCAAGTGCATCTTCTAACTATTAATTATTCCATATAAACTTGAAAATTAATTTTGATCATTATTATTTGTTACTAAGAAATAAACAAGTGCTGTGTCATGTGTCACTTTTTATAAAAAAAAAAAAGTGAACTGAAGTTGCCGCCTCATAATACCGATCGCCAAGCCCCGCCTTATTTTCCTTACCGTCCAATCACGGTTCAGGAAATGTTTCCATCTACTCCTTCCTCATGCTTTAAGCGAATATATTTTGAATTTAACACCAACGCAGAAATGCTTAAACCGTCCCATGTTGGACTGGTTGTTGTTTTCTACTCAGTTTGAAGGAATACATTTCGACGTGTACGAGGGAGTTGCATGTGAAACGTTGGCTAACTGGAGATGAATAGAGATTAGCGAAACTCTGATTCTCATTCTGGTTGCGCGGGAAGGTTTAGCACACTAGACAGAACTAGTTAGCATGCTAACATTGACCAAGTCGCGCTGAGAGTCCAGGCAGTTCACGCCTTTTCAACTGACATTTCAGTTTGAATAGTTTTCTATAACAGCGACTCTGAAACTCGTGCAGCTGTGAACTGTGAACACGCCTGTGTATGACTTTTATACTCGCAGCGCGTTCTGAGGGAACTGTACGCTCATGAACGCGTACTGAAAGTGTATTTAACATTCCAGAAAGGAGTCTCCAGTTTCACTGCTTTTGAGCAAAGTCATGGCGTTTCGTCGTTAAAATAATGGTTCGATGTTTCAATAAACGGACCGAACTCGCCGTTCTGTAATGAACTCCACTTCGCGATCGTCGACAAACTGTCGGAGTAACAGTCAACCGTCCTCGACTATTTTCCCTTCCTGTTTTGTACTTGATGAAACGTGAATCAGAACCCGGCGTCAGATTCGCAGCCTGACCTTTGAGTCGGTTCTCAGAGTTAACATTTGCATGATGAGACGTTTATACACAAACAGGCGACAACACACACAAAGACTGAGCGTGAAACTTCATTATGTGGCCTGTGAGTGTTTTTCGAGAGGACCTCAGTGTGTAAATGTCACTGGCGTATAAGCGGAACACCGGTTTTCGGCGTTTTGAGACGAGTTCCTGAATTCTGATGCTCAACTTCCTCTTATAAGATTCATTAGAGAGGATGCTCGTTTCCTGGTGGTAGAGTTTTCCATTTTTTTTTTTTGGTGCGGTTTAATGTCGATATTTCTTTGGGTTCGTTAAGAAATAACAGGCTGGAGGTCAAGAGCCGTAGATAGATTTAGCAGCAGTAGCATTTGGAAACTCCGTGTGACCTATTTCATGAGACTACAAGCTTAAATGATCATTGCCTGGCCGGGTACCGTGGCGCTTGGTATACGAAAAGGTTTATTTTTTTCTTGTAGTGTGTGCATCTTCTGGAGGCTTCCATGTTTCCCGGTTCTCCCTCACCGAGGACCTGAAAGTCAGCTCACGGTTTCAAATCCATCTCTTTAAGTGGAAGTGGGACGTTTGATTCTGGGACATTTGCAGTTTTGCTATTAGACGACTTTTGTGGTCGAGATCTGAAAATGTAAGCTCGTGTCTTTCAACAGAGGCGGGATTTATCGTGTAGATCTGGCAACCCTGACTCTTGTACCTTGGAGAAACTCATAGAAGCAGCTTGTTAGAGCTGCTGTTATATTATAAGTATCATTTTGCAAAACAGGAAGTAAATTAAACTGGCTCAGTGTGACACTAATATGGTTTAAAATGCAACCAGGAAGTGTGTGTGTGTGTGTGTGTGTGTGTGTGTGTGTGTGTGTGTGTGTGTGTGTGTGAGAGAGAGAGAGAGAGGCCCACATCACACTTAGAGTGCTGTCTGTGGTCATACATAACCACACACACATACACACACACAAATTCATATTCACACACACACACACACACACACACACACACACACACACACACACACACACACAACACCTGTATAACCGACATCCTCAACAAATTTCAGTTAAGGTAAAGAACAAGCGTGTCTTGTTTCTGTTTTTTGTTTCTTCATTTCGTTTAACTGATCATGAATTCGTGTGCTCCGCAATCTTTGCTTATTTTTCTCAAGATCTTAACACTTTCACTTCTTCCTTAAAGCTGCAATCGTTACGAAAGTGCTGTTCTCTTTCTGGCTGTGCATTAAAAAAAAATAGAAAAAGAAATTAAAAAAAGGCCTCTACGGTCGTTATTATTCATCGTGCGTCTTACAAAGCGTGTGATTCTAAAAAACGAACCTCATCTTTTCTGCGTCTCAGCGTGAACTCTATAGTTCTGTCTCAGGGGCCCGACTACAAGACGAGGAGGAGGAGGAGGACCTATGTCTTCCTCTTCTTCTTCCTATGGAGTAAAAAACAGCACCCATAAATGGCTGCACTCAGACAGACGCTCGTGCGGATCATATAAGGACCGTGGAGGTTTGCAGACCAAACGAAATGTGTGTGTAAAGTCGAACACACACTCCGTGAAGCTGCGCAGACCAACCTGGCTTCACTTCATGTTCAGACATTTAATGAGTAAAGAGGATATTTATTCCCGTCCTCTCAACTCGTCAGGGAAGGAAAGGGATTTTTTCCCGCAGGTTCACCGTTGCCTGGTCAGGGGGTCATTACTGGATCTCCAAAGTAACATGGACAACATTGGACACGCTTGTCCTCATGCTCTAGAGCTGTACACTCTCCCGGGGGAGGGGACTTTGTTAGAACTCAGATAGCACTGCAAGCTTTCAAAATATCCACTAAAAAGTTATTTATGCTTGAAAACAGCATGAGGTACTCGTTAAATGACCGCCGTCTTCTTGCTAATACGATCGTAATTGATTTAATGCTAATACATTGCAAGTTTGGTTTTGAGATCATATTTTATGATGAAGTTGGATTTTAATTACATTAGATCAGTGTCAGTAAGGACAAGTGCTAATTATTGCTTAAAAGCTTATACCTGAGGGCGTAGCTGCTAACAAGGAAGGTTTGTTAGCGTTATGTGTTGCTAGCCCCTGTTCAGTTTGTTGCAGGGAAGATGAAATCTTGTCTTTTGTATAAGTGTAAATTTAAAGTAGCTTTAAAGAGCTTTCTTGTTTGTCTGATCTTCTACAAGAAAAAAAAAAAGGATACTTTGTTCCCCCCTCAGAATCATGGCACTGATGGTTTTTTAATCAGCCTGCACTCTTGTTGCAAAACAAAACTTCTTGTTGATGATGATGATGATGATGTGGATTTAATTGAGAGGGCGGCAAAAAAAGGAGACATTATCTCACTGAAGTCTTTTCTAAAGATGTTTTCTCTGTTTTGATGCTTTTTTTTTTTAATGAATTACAGAAGTGCATGGGAATAACGAGTTACTCATAAAATGCAGGACTTTTGTCACACATTAGCAATTAGAAGCCATGACTCTGTCCCACATGTCACTGCTAAGTCTCTGCTTCCTGGCTGTAGTTCAGCATGATTTCTGTGGTGAGGTGGGTGATGTGACAAAAATATCATTCACCACTCAGGATGTATCAGGAGGTTATACTGGTTCGCTATAAAACGTTCTGCAAATGTGTAGCGGTCCCATAATGCACACCTGTGGAACTGCGTGTTTTAAGATACTTTTATAGAAATAAATAAAAAAAATTTGTGGAAAGCAAGGGAAAATTTAAAAGTACAAATGTTCCAAGTTATGTTTTAAAATATATTCCATAAAGTTAATTCTATGTAGTAAAAAAATCAAATCTAAAAAGTTTTTGTTTAATGATACTTGTCTTTGATGTCTCCCAAAATATTTAAAAACTATTAAAAAATGTAAAGTTTTTTTATTTTTATTTAATGAGTACAAAATGCAGCGAAAAGGAGTGAAAAATAGAAATCTGTAAGTAGGTTAAAAAAAAATTTAAAAATCAACTAATTAACAATACAAAAAAGAAAAGAAAGATATATAAAGAAAAAGAAACATCACTATACATCAAGGATCATTCCCAATTTAACAATTTGAAAAAATTTATTAATTACACTTTTTTAAAGCCAAAGAAACCGGAAGACAGTAAAAGTAAAAGTTTAATGCTAGTAAAATAATAATAATAATAATAATAATAATAATAGTATAATATATATAGATAATATAAATATAATAAATAAAATGTAAAGATAACAAATAAAGATAGAAATAATTCAGATATATAGATTTTATGCCAGTAGAATTTTATTAATTTTACATTAAAATTGGGACTTTTTAAAAATATAAATATAAAAATTCCTTAAATAGTAAAATGTATACTAAGAGAATACAGGCAAACATTTTAAATAAGTGTAACTCTGTAAACTAATAGGAAATAAACTCAAAGCATTGATTACAACTGGTTTCTTTCTTTTGTGTAGATTTTTTTGTATATTATTCTATTTATTTCATGAATTATCATTAATATTATGTAAACTAACAAAAACTATTAGAAAAGTGCAGGAAAAACATTACAACAGTATTGATATAGAAGAATGAACCCTGACTTCAGATCTCACGCTTGTCCATGTGTACTGAACATCACAACCAGTGTAGATGTTTACCAACTCGAATGTTTCTCCAAGTTCCTCATGGGCCTGAGAAGGTTTTTAAAGAAGTTGCGCTTTTGTACTAATTGCTTCTGCAGGACGATTACTCATTCGGCTCGCTCTGTGCTCATCAGGGGTGCGACAGAGCAGGGCTTCAGCGCTGACCAAACGAGTGTGATAAAGGAGAGGAGAGGAGAGGAGAGGAAAGAAAGGAGGGATGGCATGGGGGAGGAGTGGTGTGTGGTGTGGACTAGAGGAGAAGAGAAGTCCTCTTTTGGATTAGTGTGAGCTCCTTGGCAATCTGCATGTGAATGAGCGTGAACAGCTTTAACCGTTAACCCCCTCCTTCTCTTTCTTTCTCTCTCTCTCTCTCTCATACACACTTATATGCAGAGAGGGAGAGAGAGAGAGAGAGAGAGAGGTTCATTAGCACACAGACTTCACACTCAGTGCACCTTCTTGTAGCAGGACGCTGAAGTTTTTTGGTGTAGCAACCAGAAGAGAAAAAGTTCAGGAGATAGAGAGTGTGTGTAGTGTCTGTGGTGTGTGTGTGTGTGTGTGTGTGTGTGGCGTGGGTTGTTTTTCTTTGTCGAGTCACAAGGAGTGGATTTGTGAATGAGAGAAGGTAAGAATCTATCTGCTATCCTGTGAGATTGTTCTCTGGGGTTTTGCTTATGGCTGATAACAATGCAGCAATACACACACACACACACAGTCAGGGAGAGTTTTATTGTTTTTCTCTTGCGTAGTACTTTGCAGAAGCAGATTTTATTCTTCTTTGAGAGTTGTAAACATTGCTAGCTTTCATGCTGAGCATTCTGGGTATTTTCCTCTGTCTATCTTACAATCAGACGCAGTTCATTCATGGGAAATGGACTAAAACTCTGCAGTAAACCAGCAGGAAGGATAAACACGTTTCCGAGTCATTAGAGACTCTGTTTATCGCTTGTATAGCAAAAGGAGTTTATTTGGCTGTGATCGAATCAACAGGACGCATAAATTATTTAATCTTGGTGCAGATGATATCATTAGTGTTGTTTTGAGGGGAAATCGAGTTAAAAAGTGTGCAAGTTTTGACCGAATGTGAATACAACATACAGGAAGTTTTGCAGCATGTGTAGAAACGTTTCCTTTTTTGCACCAGGTCCGAATTTGTCCTCTGCAGAAATTGAGCAAAGACCGTTTGTCCTTTGAGGCACTTTTACCCCCTAGAGTGTAGGACTGAATTAGCATAAAAAGTGGCCTTAGCATAGCAAAAGAAAGAGTGAGAATCCAACAGAATTGTCTTCCATTGTTTGTATTCGGAGGAGCATGACTCTCCGAGCTAGTTCAATTCAGTGAGGTTTTCTCTGATAAACGCCTTTAACAATGCACATCGTCACAAAGCAGCTTTACAGAAATCTCGATGTCGATTTAGATCGCTAATTAGGAAACATGAAATAACACTGGATTAAAAAAAAATGGATAGCAGACACCACTTCTAAAACATTACTGTATACCAGTGTTCAAACAGTAGTCTCAATGCTGTTAGCTCTGACGTAACCTCGAAGTGTAAAGTTGGAACATGGAATTGCATCATTTGCATTTTTCATGCTACGAAGTGTGAGATGAGATTCTAGCTAGCTAACATCCTCATTAAAACAGGCATGTATAGTCAGTTTTAGAGATATAATAAACAAAATTATGTTAATTGATTTACACTGAATACTTGTATACACATTAAAAAAGTTTGTACTGTGGAATTTCTGATATTTGACCCAGATGATGTATCAGAATTCTTACTGAGAAACTTGGGACAATCTGTTTAACTCTGAGTTCACCAAGTGACGTCAAGCTACTCTCAACATCAGCAGTTATTCATGAAATTTTCAAGTTTTTAAATATTTGTTTTGTGGTGGTGCCGGTGGTGGGGGGCTTCTGAATGCCTGTTTTTTTTTTTTTTTTTTGGTTGTGTTACTTTGTTTTTTTTTGCGGAGTGAAGTCACACCAACATGGCAAGAAGATGTTAAACAAAGGAGTGCCTGTTACCTTTAAACGGATTACACTCTGTTTGTTATTTGTTTGTTATCCTCTGTAACAGTGACTATACAGGTTAACATTTTGAAGAGGTAAAGCTTGTTACAGATCGCTGGTTAGCTTGTGGCTAACAAAAGACAAACTCAGACGCGACATATGTCTTATTTTTCTACTTCAGTTAAATGCAGCACAAGTATAAGCAGATTGTGAATACAAGTCCTGGGATACACATGAGAATTTTGAGACCTAAGCAGTTTTAAGACGTGGAAATCTTTAGAGTATCCATGTTGGACCGTCCACACCTGCAGGAGCAGAAGCAGAACATCAGGAACAGACGTAAATAAAACTTGTAACTTCCAGACCTCTGACTCAGAAAAGCCAAATAAACTTTAAATTTCCAATCTTGGAAATTTTTACACAGAAAGTCGTCAAGGCGTCCTCATCCAGCAGTTCTATTAGCACACACGGTCAACAGTAAATAAACTACGGTTTCTGTATGATAATAGTGTTTACTTCAGCTCTATCAACATGACCCAAGAGTAGTTCATTATATTTGAAATTTATATATCTACAAACAGTGTTTGCTATTTTGAGCAAAATTAACATTCAATAACTTAAACAGGCTAGCTTGTTAAGATGCTAAGAAAGGATGCACTTTTTTTTTTTTGTAGTTTTAATTGTTCCAAGATATAAATACTATGTAATTCCAAGATTCCAAGACAAAGTTAGTGATCAGATGATTGTGGGTAAGTATATGTTCGAGCATTTAAGCTTGAAAACACTTCATTTTCTGCTTCTTGGATTGTATTCTCTCCAAAAAGTGAGTGAAATTTGAATAAAAGGGTAAACATAAACAGCCAGGTTTGATATGAAGTTTACAATTCGGGTCTTGGAGGCGTAGTAAATGACTGTGAGTCCATACTTCATTTTAATGTTCTGTTTATGTACTGAACTGTAAAACAGGGACGAGTCAAGCCGACTGCCGACTTGTAAATTTTATAGCCCTGTATCATGGTTGTTTCTTTCAGTCTAATAAAAAGGTTTATTTAAATCCTCGTCCGACTGGTGCTATCAGACAAGAAACAGACAATAGAAACTCCAGATAGCAGGTGGACTTTGATTAAAAAAAAAAAAAAGGCACTACAAAAAGCTACATTAAAATTCATATTTTGAATAAAAATTATATTTTCCGAGCACCATGATCATGTGGGGTTATAATTTTTTTGTAATGTAATAGTTACTAAGATTAAGCGTAGGGTTTGATTTAGGAATAGAAATGGGAATATGTTAATTATTTCTACTTTATATAATAATTAATTTAAATCAGTGGAAGGTCCTCATAAGGCCGGTATACTAGTATTCAACTGTAAGGAAAACGGATTAATATCAAATCGGGATATTCGTAAAATCACAACACTTACAGAATCGCAAGGCAAATAGAACCAGCTCCTAGATATCGTTACAGCATCGTATCAGGTGATCCCTGATGATTTCCATCCCTAGTAATTTATCAGGAATGTATTGTAAAGGTGAATTTTTAGTTTCATTTAAAGTTTGTCGTAAAAAGGTATTTCAAATACAAATATCAAATGAAGTCTTAATGATGGATAATCAATTTATTAATCTAACTCAAATCACAGTCATATTCGTTGCATTTATTCACGTCTTCCCTTTATCCGGTTGACCAATACAGAAAGAACTTCTGGTGGTGAAGTGGGTCCGATCCGATGATGAGGGGTGTAATAACCAGACGGGAACATTTGCTGGACTTTTTCATTAAATTTCTGAGCTGACGTTACCATTTAATAAGAACATTAGTGCTAGTAAAACTTATTTTACGTCCTTGCAAACACAGCTCCTTCGAGTTTCGAGTAGTTTCACAGACGTACACAAGCAGTTCGGGGGAGTGCTCTCGCTCTGTTTGTCATTTTGTCATTCTCATGGCATGTGTATGATTTGTGTCGGTCCTCGGAAAACAGAGCGACCGGCGGCTGATTAAACACAGACACAGGCCTGCACTTCTTCGCTTCCAGTGTTCACTTTACTCTTTAATTGCGTTTTTTTTTTTTGAGCACTCGTTCACGTCGTGTCAGTCTGTTTGTCTTTCTCATGCGTCTGGAATACAAGGCCATCCCTTTGTTCCCACAACCCAGTCTGTTTGAGAAGGTCCATGTTTGTCCACGTCTCTTCTTCTCTGTTTTTTTTTTTTCCCTATATTGCTGACAGGCCACATTCTCCATCTCTTTCTTTTTCCCTCTGTCGTGATTCATTATGACACTAATCTGAATCCTGATCTGAAACTGTATTGAACTGAAAAAGTGTCTGCCACATAATACTAACTTGAGATTACTGAGGTCTTTTTAAGGAGCTTTTTTGAGGGTTTCTTTTCTTATTTATGAGACAAGTTAATAAGTGTAAAATAAATAAATTCTTTTGGTAATGTTCTCCTCTTTCACAAGCTCGTACGGCCACAATTCTTTTAGAATCATGACATGATGTCTGAGTAAAGAGTATATTTGAGCAGCTGAGCCTTTGGTTTTATCTAGCACTTTGTGGTGGATACATGCACAATGCACAATCTTTTTTTAATTTTCTGTAAGACTGCACCGCTGATGAGAAACGGTTGGTGTAATAACAGGTTATTTGCTCCACTTCCCACACTTCAGCCTAATACAGGTTAAGGTTATCTGGAAATCCTCGGCATATGTCGGTAAACTGGTAATATAGGGCCGTACGCTGCCTTTGAAGGCTGTCTGAAACTGTTTTTGAACCTGTACATTTATAGATGCAGACTTGCGATCAGTGTGGGCAGGAAGCTATCAGGGCCGCTACTGTCTGCACTCTTACTACCCAGACAAGAACTCATTCATCTCCAGTAAGCACTTAATCCTGCTCAGGGTTGCTGTGGATCCTCTCCTGAATCTCAACACGGACAAGAAACCCCAACTCAGAATCGAACCTGGGACAGCCTGGGAAATTCAGCATGGGTGCTCATTTAGAGCATCTGTGATATCTCTACAGCAAACTCTAGCTTGCAGGTTGTTTCCTGTTTTTCAGCTTGAGTGAACTTGATGCTTAATCTGACTCTCTATTTCCTGAGAGATATTACAAAAACGTCTTACACGCCACTATATCTTAATGCGCGACTCGCTGTGCGTGAAGTCACTTTGAATCTGCAGGCTTTGCATTAGCTAGAACCCTCACGATCCGAAACATAAAGAAGACCAGGGATGCACGAGCAGGCCCCGAGTACCCAGCATGAGTAGGAGTATTATCAAGGAAGTCAACAACATTCCTCACTGCCTCAGGCACAAACACGTCAACACTCTTCCACCGTAACGCGTTTCTCAGACCATTTAACGAGCGATGGGTTTGTGCCCGGAGGTAGACGATTGCGATACAGCAGATAATCAACATGTTTGGAGACTGACACTTTATTTCTGCACTGGAGATTCTCCAGACTGTTACCCAAGCGCTTTCCTGATTGCTTAGTGGTGCTTCACTTCCGATGCCAGTGAATTATCACAAAAACTGTGTGTCAGACTTAAAGCCTGTCAGTTTTACACAACCGTTACCGTTTTGTTTGGGCGAATGTTCATCACCATTATGTCAATCGTTTGCACAGTTCGTTCACACAAATGCACAGCTGATTTGCATATAGCAACACCTTTAAAGGACTCGATTAAGGCTTTGTTATTGATGCTTTTAGACAGAGACTCAGTAGCCACGGGTGTTTCCTGGAAGCTTGTCAGATCATCCTACACATCCTGTGGTGCTTCGATACACACATACACTAACGCACAGCTACACAGCTTGAAAGTAAGCTAAAGACCAGCTGTAATCTGAGGTCTTGCTGGTTTCGTGGCTCGCATTAAAGCTTGAAGGTTTACACCATATGCGACCACATTGTCATTTTAAAGAATCTTCTGTCGCGTACTATATGAGCACCCTGCCGGAATGCCATGAGGGTAAGGTGACATGACTAAGGATTTGTTTCGGACAGCTTTAGCATGCTGACTTCAGAGGTTCTTAGCAGGATGACGGTTGCCTTTGCTAATCCTCTTAGCACGCCAGGCCGTCTTAAGATAGACTTTATTGCTTCTGACAAATTTTAGTGTGCTTTAGTGCTAAAGTGGTTCTTTATTCCTTAAAAAATCATTATTTCTTACTTAGGTGTTAGCGATGTATGCCTTTAAGAAAATCGGATTTCTCTGACTCATGCTAACCTCAGACGTCCCGACAATCCTCTTACCAGACTGAACAGTTTTCTTGCGCATCAACACACTTTTACTTTTTTGCCTCCCGGTGACGGCTAAGTCGGTATCGCCGCCCGACTGGCTTTCATGGCTCAGACGTTGAGCTCTCAAGAGTGAACTCTGTTCTATAACGTCAGCAGTCTCTCAAGTGCACTCAATCGGGCTAAACAAACTAAAGCTCAAACTGCAGAAAATGTTTTTTCATTGGATTCTGCTGGCTTTCTGTGCAAAGTTCACCGCGTATAGCAGATGATTTTCATGCTAGCCCCATGAGATACGTGCAAAGTGCAACTCAGCCGGAGACAAGTGAGCATTCCAGGGTCCAAATCATTCTGCTGTGAGATTACTATGAGCATGACTTGTGCTAATGCTACATTATGACCTCATAACTTCAAAGGTTTCAAAAGTAATGTCAACCACTGGTCTCTGCTAGGACATGATTAGTTGAGTCACAGCTTCCTGTTAGTGATGAACAGTTGATTTCCAGAATGATAAAGTGAAAAACTTTACTTACTTTTAGCATATTTAGCATTATTGAGAGTTCCTCCATCCAACTGTATTTATTTGTATTTCATTGCTAATACGATGATTAGCATGTTACCATGTCTGCTTTTAGTGTCCAAAATGTTTTATTATTATTATTATTATTATTATTATTATTATTATTATTATTATTTGCCTCACCTTTGCTGCTGAGGTGCAGCATCTCCTTTTCAATTTTTGCAAAAAATTTGTATACAGTTATATAGAACTGATACAAAACCAAACATGTGGACAAAGCTAGCTTGCTAACTAACTAGCTAGGATTATGTGCTAAAGTGTTATATGCTAGTGTTAAATTTGGATAGAGCTAAATAAATCACTGAGATAATAAAGACACAAGATTTGGAATCCAAAAGTCCATGTTGTTTCTATTTGTGATTAATGTAAAGCTAATTTATTAGCCCCTAACTAGCTGACTAGTGGAACATGAACACTGAACTGGGTCTCTCTACCATTTAGCATCAGTTAGAGAAGATGTATCAATGTCCCTTGATATATTTGGTTATGTTGTAATGTGCTTTTAAAGACTAGACATTATGCTAACATATTACGTCTTGCCTCCTATTTCAGAGACGGTGCAGGAGCTGGACCTGGAGCTGGAGCAGCCCGTCCGGATGGAGGAGGAGATGGGGGTAGAGCTTCAGGTGGAGGAGGAACATGAGGTTAAGAAGGAGAGCCCTTGCGTCGTTGGGCCCAACACGCAGGGCGTCATCAGGGGCAGTGACCTCTTCGGCTACGTAGGCATCGAGGCCGTACTCGATCAGATGAGACGCAAGACCATGAAATCTGCCTTTGAGTTCAACATCATGGTGGTCGGTAAGTTTTCATGTAAAAATGTGTCAAGTGGATTTTTGCCAGGACATGACTTATGCAAATCCTATATTGTATGACCTTATAACTATTATTTGCATAAGGTCATGAAGGAAACGTCGCTGACGGTGATTGCAGTCATGGACAAAACAACTCAGGATCTTTACACTTGTTACGACATTTTGGTCGAGTTGTGCTGAATGGTGTGAAAAAGTTTTGCCACCTATGTCTGAACAAACAGCTTTTTTTTTTTATTTTTATTTTTTAAAGAGTATCTTAAGAGTAAACAAATTCGGGGGGGAAATTCACAGTGCAGGACCACAGGCGCATACTGTGGTGTGGAGTTTTTGCATGTATTATAGTGACACGTGGCATGGAGTAACACTGAGGTAAACTCAGGTCTCAGATGTTGGCAGAAAGGCAGAGGGGAACTACAGTAGCAGGTGAACAGGAAACGCTGGCAGGGCGCGAGTGAAGCAAAAGTCGAGAGCTCAGCTCTTTTACAAAACCTAACATTAGCAGTGATTAGACATAAAGGAGTTTATTCAGCTGCAAAGCTCTTGTTGTTGGTTTCTGGTGGAACAATTTCTTCTACAGCAAGATGTTCAGTTCCACTCGGCCCTTGTTTAATTCGAGGTTTGGTTGCATTAGATAAATGAGTGTCTGGGGAAATTTCAGAAAGTTCACAAATTGAATCACACCAGTTTTCTGCAGAGCTGATCATTCTATTTCAAAATAAAAGTCTATGTTGTTGTTTTGTTTTTTTTACTTGAATTTGTGGCTGTGATGGTCCTAAAAATGTTACATTTAAATAATACAGGTTTTTATAAAATAGATTTTCCTCGGTTATGGGAAACAGGTAGAGTCTGTAAACTTAAAAAAGAGTTCCAGATTTGTTTAAAAAATAAATCGAGCAAACAGATGGACAGCATTGCTTACAATTATTATTTTAGATTACAGAAGTTCATTTTCATATAATATAAACCCTATTCAGACTTTAATTTTTATCTCTATTTTGTCTTTCTTTCTTCCTTTCTTTCTCATCGCTCATTCTTTTTCGGTACCACTGTTTTATTTCCTTCTTTCTTTCATCTTTTCTTTTCCTACCTTTATTTCCTCATGTGTTTCTTCCTTCCTTAATTCCTTCCTTTTTGTTAATTTGTTCTTTCCCTCGTACATTTCATTTATTCTTTTCTTCCTTGTTTACTTTCTTCTTTGATTTTTTATTACTGCCCATTCTTTTTCACTACTCCTTTTTTTCATTTTTTCCTTCTTTTCTTTCCTTCTTTCCCCCCTTCGTAATTTTCTTTCTTTATCATCACCCATTCTTTTTGTCTACCTCTATTTTGCCTTTCTTTTCTTTTTACTTTACTCTTTTTTTCTTTATTCTGTTTAGTACTTTAGGTATTTCTATTCATATTTCTGTTTATCAAGTAGAGTGGGTGTGGCCTAAACCCAGATGTTTTCTTTTGATGTGTTTTTATTTTCTTAAGTAATAAAACCCCAACCTTGTTTTTAATTTAACACAAACTAATTGGATGCACCGAAAAAAAAAAGAAATATCTAAAGCACTAAACAGATATACGTACAGTGAGTGCGCTTAAGTTACAGCTCTAGTGTACACTGCGGTCATTGTGAACACAGCTGTAAAGGTGAGGTGGGAGGCTGAACGTCCGAGGCTTGGAGATGTTTCCTCGCTCAGCTTGGGTTCCAGGCCCGGCATTCTATCTGTCTTCAGTTCCTAGCCATATTCTGGGTGTCTTACTGGACCACTGCCTTATTCGAGATCACCACGCTCTCCACTTGGAGCCAATCAGAGCTCAGGAGCCTCCCAATAAGAAGTGTGTGTGTGTGTGTGTATAACCTAATTAAATGCTGTGGGGTATTGTTATGCTGTCGAGGCGTCTAACACCCAGGATTTATGATTGGATCAGTGTAGCATATTCAAGCCCACTTGCCCTCTTTCTCTTTCTCCTTGCCAGGTTTTTGCTTGTGCTTCTCATTCCTCTGGTGTGAAAAGAAAGAGACGTTTTGGCAAATTTCTTAAAGAGCATTTGAAGACAAAATTAATCTTTTTTACAATTTTTCTGAAAATGTTTGTGGGACTTTTTTTTCTTATTTTATTTATTATTGTTATTATTATTATTATTATTATTATTATTATTATGTTTTTTACACTGTATGTAGTGTGCAAATAATGCTGGAGCTGATTGTATTCGCAATATGAATATTATGCAGTTTTGAAGGTCACAAAATACAAAACACTTCTTTTACTTATCTTTTTAAAAATATTTGAACTTAAGCATTTGTTTTTCACTATTTCTATTTTTTTCTTCCTTTCTTTCCCTTTTTTCATTATCACAATTTTTTTCTTTCTTTCTTTTCCTTCATCACCTCCATGTCTTTTTCTTTCCTTCTTCTTTTCATGACCTTTATTTCATTCCTTTTTTTTTTTTTTGGCTTTTCTTTCTTTTTTTCTTAGTATCGCCATTTCTTTCTTGACTATTCCTTGCATTCTTTTCTTTCTTTACCTCCATTCTTTTCTCCTTCTTTCTTTCTTTCTTTCTTTCTTTTTCCCTACCTCCAGTTTATTCATTTATCTGCTGTTCTTTCTTTTTTTTTTCTCACTATAGTCCATTCTTCATTTCCCTTTTTTTGCTCTACCTTTGCTTTTTTTGATTCATTAGTTGTTTTTTCCCCTTTTTCCTCTTTCCTTTTTCCTTTTCTCCCTTCTCACTTTCCATTTTTACATCGTCCACGCAACAGAGGGCACTGGTGAAGGGCACCAGATACACCCCACACGGTTACAGCTACAGTCGGAACGTCAAACATCCAGGTCTTTGGTTTGAACATCTCCAGTGTATCTGACTTATTTTTTTTTTTACACTTTTTTTTTTTTCCAAAGTGAATTTACTCAGTAAAGTAATTAACTTTGTTACACTTCCCTTCATTGCCATCAGATGGCGTTAAAAACAACAGACTGCTTTAATGCTTACGCTGCACCGTGTTCAGGGTCGCGGCTTTGTTTGTTATACTGTTTCAGGAGGTATTTTTGGGTTGTGAAAACGTCAAACACATTTTGATTCCTGTAACGTGTTCACAGTTACAGAATTCCCTTGGGGAAAGAATTCCCACACTGCTTCTGCTCCGTCTGTCGACTCGCTGTGCTCTACTGAAGTGTGATATCTACAGCTTCAGCTGTTTGTTAGCGCGGCGCTACGCTTCATGCCTGCTGCTCTGGACGCATATCAAAGGCGACCGTCTCCGCCATGTCCCTTTATGCTTCTTTTTCTATTTCTCTGTTTTCATGCACTTTTCCTTTCATCACGTAGAAACAGCGCTCAAACAGTGACTCAGAATTATTCTCGCACTCGTTTATAAATCTCTCTCTCTCTCTTTATCTCTGTCTTCTTAAAGCTTAATGTTTTCTAACACTGAACTTTCTTTCCTCACTAGCTAGTTAGCATAATGCAAACGAACTCCTGCGAGATCCCACACCTTGTTCTTTGTTTTTTTTTCTTTTCGCAATGAAGCACTTCGTTGTTCTTAGCGGTCGTTTAGCATAATTCAATTATTCAGCCACCTTTTTCGATCTCCTGGATCTTCGATCAATTAGCATAATAGATTTAGCATAATGCTAACCAATTCATTTGACGCTTTTAAGTCACTGAATGCTAGCAATGTTAGCAGGTGAACTTTGAAGGATCTTCGGATCATGTTCTTTCTAATAATATAAAAAAGAGGGGTATTTTAAGTAATGGGCTAATTAATGGGCTCCTGCTTGCACTCGGGTCTTTTTAGAGCACAGGACATTAGCATAAAATGAATAGGAATTAAATTAGTCGAGCAGATTGTTAACCTCTGCATCACCCTCGCTGTTAGCTTTTTAGAGCATGCTTTAATATCTTAATCTTTCCTTTTTAAAAGTCTATTAGCATGGTGAAAATCAACTGCCTTGATAATGAATCACATACTTTATTAGCTAACAAATTAAATTATTAATGAACTAATTTATGAGCTAATTAAGGCTCTGGTGGATTGTTAGCCTTGTTAGCTTCTAACTGTATTCCATTCGTGATCCATTCTTCATTCTGAGCATTTAGTATAATGGAAAGTAAATCAGCACTCACTGCTAGCCCTTCTGTGTTATTTTATCTTTTCTTGATGCTCTCTAGACGTCTGTTAGCAAAACATATTCAGTAATCAATGCTACTTAATATGTTCTAACTGAAGCTTTTCTAACTTTTCTTCATAGCATAATCCATTTCGTATCTATCAAACTAACTCTTTTTAGGACCCTGTTAGTGACCAGTTGGCAAAGACTAGACATTTTTCTTTTTTGCATATTTTCCTTTGCTAGCATAACTACTAGCTAATACTAGTTCACAGTTAGCATTTTTCTTCCTTCTTCTTATTATTAGCAGTGCTAGCAGTTCTTCTTTGTGTGCAGTATTTTGTTTGTGTTCTACCAGAATAATACAAGTTAAATCCCTTTATATATTATGTTGAAAACAGATCATGCAGACTGTTATAGGTGTTTTTGTGTTTCTTTCAAGAGCTCTTACCACAGAACTGTTAGCTTGGCGACTACCTTAAACTTATTAGCATTTTAAAGGTATTTTTGATCATACTTGTGTTGTTAGCAATGCTAGTGGTTTTTTTTTTGTTTTTTTTTTTTGTGAACAATCTTATTTATTTCTTTTTTCTTGGATCATTTCTTTTATTATTTGAGAATGGTAAAAAATAAAAAATGCGATATATCATAAAAGAATGAGACGGTGCTAGATTTCGTTTCTTAGCGACCAATCCAGTTGGTGTATTAAAAATGCTTAGTCATCCTAGCATAAAGCTGACGACGTGTACTTATCTGGAAAATGCTAAAATGTCATTAAAGAACTAGTCGCTGCTAGGTTTCATTTCTTTACAACCAATCCAGTTAGTGTATTTAAAATGCTTAGTCATGCTAGCATCAATCTGACAGCAAAAACCTGGATTTTGATAAAGGTTATAAATGAGAGTAATAAAGGAGACATCTCAGGGTATTCATTTGTAATGAACAGAAAGGCTGAAAGATTGCATTTAGTTTCCATACGAATCCGTAGTTTACTTAGCATTGCTAAATATCACTTTGTTTTGCACACACTTGGACGAGTTCCGGTGACTGCGGCACGTTTACAATGCTATCAATCCCACAGACAGACGTTGAATTGTTTTTTCGGGACGTGTTCGATGTTCCTGGACTCCCTGTAGAGCAACAGACGGTGGAGTGGGTGTGTGGGGGGTGTGTGGGGGTGGGGGAGGCGATGAGCGTGGAGCGTCAGGTGTTAGAAGGTTTGAAGACACACACACACACACACACACACACACACAGGATGAGCTCAGCATGTGGCTGAGTGGATAGAGAAAAGAGGAAATCATGTGTTTTTCTTGTACTTTCTTTCTCATTTTCCTACCTCCGTCCCCACACACACACACACACACACACACACACACACACACACACACACACACTTACACAGTAGTGTAGTACCAGTGAGGTGAAGGGTCTCAGTAGATTATACTCCAAAGTGGAGGGCAGGACCTTTAACGTAGCCTCGGGTCTCAGAGTGCTGGCTCTCCTCCGGTTTTCCCACAATCCCACAGCCCGCACTGTGTAACATGTGGAAGGTATTACAGCCTCCGCAGTGACTCCTGAGCGAAACGGAAACCTGGAAATGCAGGAAATGTGTTACGCTGCATGTGATATGAACGAACGACTTGGACCGGATACAGCGACTTAAAAAAACGTTGGATATAACGTTTTCTTTTTGTGCCACACCACCACTGAATTATGATCGGTCGATGGTGTTGATTTATGTTGATTCACTGAGGTTTATGTAAGAAGGTGTTTATTAAGCATTTATGGAAGGAGTCTCCAGTGTAAGACAGAAAGCTACAAAAGAGAGGATGGAAAAATTTACAGTTGTGAGAATGGGAAAGAGAATTTGTTTCCACAACTTTAAATGGATGATAAAAAGGATGAAAAATTCTAAACGTTGCTCCAGTAATGCTGCCAGCCGTTCCTCATGTTCGTCCTGGTACCAATCTTAAGCGCCGTTAGAAGGAAGCATTTTGTAATTTGTTCTTCATAGCAGGAGATGATGATGATGATGATGAGGGTTAAAGTGCTTTCAGGTGTCAGTTAGCCTCAAACACGCGCGCACATGCTGTGAATTTACGACTGGCCTTTTGTGACCTTTGGGAATGAAAATGACAGGCTGTTGCCACGCTGAAGCCCCGAGACAGGTTTTGTCAGCTCATGACTCAAACGACATCAGCGCAGTGCGTCTAGCCTGAATCCTTCTAGACTATGAATGTTACGCACTCACGGCATTGTGATGATCAGGATGTTCAGACGTAGAATTCATCACCATTAGGCGTGAGGCATCTAAACACTTTGAGAAGGATTCTAAAACACGTCGAAGAAAAATTTATTTTAAAGTAGCCATTTTGTATATTTCAGAGCAGACATGCATTTCTGTTTTGAAATAGCGCAGCACTTGAATTTCACATTCACACCACGTGCTCATGAATAATTCCTCCCCACTCCCTCGCTGTCTAGCATTCGCATTACTATTACTATTGTACAGAGTTTTCAGCCTTCGATACAGCTAGGTACATACTGCCACCTGTTGCTTTTTGAGCTGCTATTAAACACGGAGAAGAAGTGAATGTGAAGTCAATCTTCGCGCTATGCCTAAGATTACGGACATTTTGGGAAAAAATATACTTCATACTTTATCAGCGATGGCTGTGTAGGTCAAAGGATGAGATTAGGACATGCTACGCGCACACAGAGATTTCGATGGAGACAGGCGGCACCAATGTGAGGCGGCATTCACTTCCGTGTTCATGTACGACTGGCTTCCATATCTGACATATTCGTCCTTGAGTTCGCCTTACCATGCTTCAGACCACCTTTTCCAAAAAGAAAGCCGAGAACGCTTGTGATTACACTGATCGAAATGAACCAGACTTTGGGGCAACGTGTACTTGTAACGTGAAAACGCCACTTGACACTTTTCAGAAACGTTCACTGTCCAAGAGCGTTTTTAGTTCAGTCTTATTTCTAGAATCTTCAATCAATTCTTAGCAAAGACCCCAAGTTATCTAGTTTGATTTCATACCAAAGATCAAGCTTCAGCTGTAAAGGCAGATTTTTTCATAATTTTTTTAATAAGTGTTTTAAAAATTCATTTTTCACTTGTCGAATTTCACTTGGTCCGTTTCTCAGTTGAGTTTTCGAGTAGCTGTTCGTATCCACGGAGCTGTTTTGAAGTGCGCGAGAAGGTCTTGATAAGAATCTCTCAGCGGTAATAGCTTCCCTCCGTCCGTGAGTGCTGGCGTGAGTGAGTCATTAAGCGCCGGAGCTCCCCGTGGCTTTGTGCCATCGGCGCGTTTGGCCGGACGCCAGACAAGCCTCTCGCACTCCTGCGCTTGGACCTGACCTGTTACATCACGGACAATTTGCAATAAGGAGGATTTATGTGAGCCGCTGATTGCGCTGGCGCTCTACATGGCCGCGTCTTCATTACAGTGCAACGACCTTCATTTTTATCGTTGGGGAAAAAAAAAATTTGTATGGAGTTATTACACAGCGTCTCCATAAACGCTCACACCTTTTTTTTTTTTTCCAGAGAGAGTCAAAGGGCATCCTGTAAATGAACATGAACAGGGTTTAGGCACTACATTTATTTGCTTAATGCTGGAGGCTGTGACCGAGTACTGACAGGACGGGATGGAAGCGATAAGGAAATCTGAAGTTTTTATGGTTACATTGCTGGTGTTGTGCTAATTTCCAGATATATCAAATGATGGAAATAAATGAATATTTTCACCGTTCATGCTATTATTACACATAAATCTTCGAAATGAGTGTCTAACTTTCTGTAGTTTGAAAAGAAAGAAAGAAAAAACGAACAGATCATATATAACTTCAACACACTGTATATAAGTTTGAAATCTGGATCTGCATTCCTGTGCTTGGACGATTGGATTGGAGCCGGTGAAGCCCAATGAATTTGTTTTGTACATGGCAGAGACATTAAGGATAGACATGTCCATGTTAGAAGCTAGCCAAATAACTAATAACAATTTTTTGCCAGCCTCGTGCTACTCACCGTCTAATGTGTCAGATAGTTTCTCTTTACTTTCATTCTGAACTTTCTAATGTTCCATTATTCAGAATAGTGTTGTTAAATGTTGTTAAATTGCTGTATTTCTGGGTAAAACTACATAATAATTCAAGCATCGGTTTCAATAGTGTTGGTTTCTATAGTGTTTAGAGTTGGTTTTGTCCATCCGTATTCGATTGGTTAGCAAAAATCAGCTCTAAATGTCTTTTGACACACACAACAAAATTCGCTTTCTACAGGAGGCAGAGACGGGACAGAAATTTTGTCCCTGGAGAAAACTGTGTGCAATGTTACGGCACAAGACGATACTGTCGCGAATAAGATAAAAACAGAGCATTTGAATTGCACTATCACAGTATGCCTGTTTCTGAATACTTTCTGGTAACAACACTGACAGAGTGTTTCATATCTTAAACCAAACTTATCAATTACTCTGAACATTTAACGATCCTAACCGCCACATCAAACTTACATCTCTGAGCGACGCAGTGAGACGTAAACGTGATTCATTACGTTGCTTTGTGTCGTCTTTTGTTCAGGTCAAAGCGGCCTGGGAAAATCGACGCTGGTGAACACGCTGTTTAAATCCAAGGTCAGCCGTAAGTCCTGCACTCCCAATTACGAGGAAAAGATCGCCAAGACCGTCCACCTGCAATCAATCAGCCACAGTGAGTCTCCTCTCTCTCTCTCTCTCTCTCTCTCTCTCTCTCACACACACAAACACACAGACAGTCACTAATGCTGTTTTGATCCCAGACATTTCCCTTGAATTAATCATCAACATGCGAGCAAACATGAGACGTGTTATCTTTCCCGTGGACCTTGACTTTATATAAATATAATGAGGGAAAAAATGGTTTTGTTTCACGGTTATTAGCAGCAACACACATGAGATTGTCTGTGCAAACTGCTAATGGTCTGCAAGAGTGATGGAACAATATGGTGTTGCGTGGATGATGAGTTTATAAGCTGCAGTGTTGATAGTGTAATTGGGTGGGATTTTAGTTTTTTTTTTAAATAACATAACAATGCAACACCCACATACATATGTGTGTATGTATATACATATAGGTATGTATAGTGCCCTTGTTTTGACCCTCCTAATAGCATGATGTGTGTCCATGCACAGGAAGGTCATATGACAGCGGCGGAAATTAATCATTTCAGAAGACCTAAGACCGGTCATATTATTTCATCTTATTACTCTTAGGTCAATGTGATTGAATATGTCCTTATGATATGATGATACACCCTGACATGTTTAAAAAATGTAAGATTTAGAGAAATCAAATCAAGCTAAGATAAGTGCTTTAAAAAAATTTTATTGCTGGTTTTGTCTAATAGCAGAACGTAAAGGTTTGTGGTGTTTGACTTGGACCCGAACCAGACACCTGGGATATTGTGTATGTGTGTGTCTGTGCGTATGTGATAGAGAGAACGGAAGAGAGAGAGAGAGAGAGAGAGAGAGAGAGAGAGAGAGGAAGACGAATTAAGATGCCTGTGATGGGGGACAGATTAAGAATGATCAATCATAGAGAGATGTGGCCCTGGCTGTCATTAAGAAAAACCTGTCAAGGAGGCTGGTAGAGAAAGAGAGAGTGCCGCATCGGCAATTTTTCATCCCGCGGGTCAGAGGATGACTCTCGCTCCAACAGAGGACATCATTTATCTACGATAACAACTGGTGTCTGCGTGAGCATGAGGCCGTGTCTCCTCTTACATTCTCTCGCAGCAGTTGCATAAAATCATTGACGCGATGACGACATTTCTGACCTCTGACTATGAAAAAAGAAAAAAAGCTGCCGCAATTTGAATTCCTGCTCAGAAAACTGTGGTCTTGATTCATGTCAAATCTCAAGTTCAGGAAACGACATCATGCCAACGTAGCTGCTCAAACCATCAGCAGTAAACACCTGATTGATAACTTTATAAGAGTTTATAGTAGGGTCGGGAATCACTAGGGACCATCTGATAGGATACTATCACATACCTTGGTGCTGATTTTTTAAAAATCTGTCGGAAATTTAAAATCTTTACCTTAAATTAGTAATTAAATGTAGTGTAGGTGGCAATATTACCACTTTGAATACTACATATCCCAGTAGTTTTGGAAAGTACAGATATTTGCTATAGGATGTAGTGGAGTAAAAGTAAAAAGTAGCATCCAAAAAAACGAATCAAAAAAGTACAAGTATGTGAAATTTGTACTTAGTTAAATTCCAATTCTGCTAACATGCACGCCATGATTAAATCCATAAGAATGACCATACGGCTTGCTATTTTGAGAACATCCAAATATAATAAACTCTGATTAGCTGGGTAATTGTATATATTTATATAGGTATATATTTTACATATGCATATTTTCATATACAGCATAGTTGTTAGATCTAGCCTGAGAGGAGGCATCTTGGAAAACCGAGCTCTGTTTGCTTCAAGATATCGGCCTGTAGGAATTGCATCGTTTAAACTAGTTCATTTAGTTTTTCTTCCTCTTCCATTTATACCTACTGATTTTTTTTTTTTTTTTACCAAAATGATGGTCATTCAATACCAATATTCAAATTTTGTCGCAAATACATTTAATAGTATCATTAAAAGTTTAAGTTTCCGGGTAGTGGTGATTTAGATGGTTGATGCTCTGGATTGCTGTTCGGAGGGTCTGGGCTTCAAACCTCACCACCACTGGGTCGCCACTGTTGGGTCCTTTGGCAAGGCTCTTAACCCAACTCCTCAGAAAACCCAGCCACTGCATGCAGTGCCAGTCCCAGGCCGTGGTGAGTAATGTGAAGGTTGTGAAAGGAAGGGCATCCACCAAGAAACCTGCACCAGATCTTGCAGATGAAATCATCTGCTGTGGTAACCCTTGGATAAAAACAGAAAGGAGAAGCGTGTACTTTCACGAATTTCACTTCTCGAGGCGCCGTCACGCACAATTTAAAAGTGGCATGAAAGGTAGATAGCGTAGCCTCCTTAGCTTGCCCTTTAAATGGAAGCCTTGTGTGTGTGTGTGTGTGTGTGTGTGTGTGTGTGTGTGTGTGTTCATGCAATAATTAGTAGTCCTATGTTGTAATCTATCTTTATATGACACTAACCTTGCTGACAAGTGACTCAGTAACATGCTGGTGAGTAATGTTAGTTTCGACAAGATTCCATGTGGGTTTTAAAATAACATGAGCGTTGACAGGACAGGATTTACTTCTGGAGCAGATGGAAAATGATTATGGAGCAGGTCTTAGGAATAAATAAAAACTAAAAACATTTTACACAGTGATGAGTTTTTTTTTTTTTTTTCAGTGAATGTAGCTTCTAAGAAAAATAGAGATTTGGGCTGTTTTTTTTTTTTTTTTTTTTTCAAAGAGAAAATAAATAACTATCGATGTTAGCAAGGAACGTTACCTCAGAAAGTGGCCTGTGTACACATAAAACACTAACCTGACCTCATTTATTATTTTTCTTTCTCTTCTTTTTTGCATAATATTCACTAGAAATTTTAGGTGGCTAGCAGACATGAACTAACCTGACAGGATTTCACAGAGAATTTATTTTTATTATTATTATTTTTCTAGTTGTCATAATCCTTACTGTAGAAAAACTAGCTGGCTATTTAGCAAGAGCTAGCCTGTTTAGCCTGAGTTTTATCAAATGTAAAATATCCACTGCTTACTAAACTAAGCTAATCTGACAGGATATCTAAACATATCCTACCACAGGTATCAGTTAACATGTAAGGACTCCTAAAAGATTGTTTGAAATTACTTTAATTTTTACAGTTGATCATATTAATGCAGTATTAATATTATCAAATTAGCACGTTTATATATTAACTTGGCAACATATCTCTTCAGTAAGTTCCCAATTTTTTAAATGAATGTTAGCTTCTTGGCTAGCACTTGCAGATGTTGCCTGACAGTTTTTCCAAAAGATCTGGTTAATCTGAATTAACTTGATGGGATTCAAAATGTATTCCACGAATAACATAATCACTGTTAATGCTAGCTAGCTAGCTGGTTAATATTTTCTGATGCTAGTCAGCTAGCTGTCAAGAGCTAACCCAGTGTTTAATATAAAAGCCCGCTGGAGGAGTCGCTAGATATCGCTAAAGGACGTCATGTGATATCTGCATATAAATAAGGTGGTACCGACATCACGGGGGGTGTGTGTGGGGGGGGGGTCGGTCACGCGGGGGTTGCCTGGAGCCATATCAGTGCACTCAGTACAAACCAGCGCTGTTAGCTGTTCATAATGCTTCAGTTTATTAATAAATAATAATCCATGGATCCAGCAGCAATGTTGCCTTAAATCTTTTGTATAAAATGCATGTAGTAAAGTGGAAAGCTAGATTAGTTGCTTTACAGATTTCTTGTATTAAATTGTTAATTCGCTTAATCTATCTATACATGTAATAAAACTGTACAATTGGCGTGTCTGTGCATTTGGAAAAAAAATTATTGGGGGGGGAGATGTAAGATGAGTAAGAGAACACATCAATATGTTTTTTTTTTTTTTTGTCTGTCTGTTTGTTTGTTTGTTTGTTTGTTTGTGCATGCATCCCAAACTACGGAACTAATTTTAATGGGGTTGGGGTAACATATATACAGTTGGTGGTCCATACACACCCAAAAAGCGTAAACTGCGACTGAGATCGAGACTCCAGATGTCCCCCTGTTAATAAAATGTGTGTGTGCGTGCTTGGCCTGTCTACATGTGCTTGTGCTTTACTGCACGTTTCAGGTTGTAGAAGGTTCAGGATATGCGTCCTCCAGAGATTTCCCCTCGCTTCACTGAATTCTCAGTCCAGCAAATCGTAAACAGTGTAGTAAGGGGGAGGGAAAGGTTATGTTTTTTTTTTTTTTTCCTGGAGTGTTCAGAAATCCAGGCCGAAACATCCTGACATAAGATGTAAATATTTACCTGTATCGGGCCCGTGTGTCATAAAAACGCAGTTTGTTTTATGGTGCTTAGCGCTATGTGAGATAGGAGAGATATGAATAGGCCATCATGGTTCCCGCCACATTCCTTATGTTGAGGTGTGTGTTATGACCTGGTATGCTTCTCCTACAATGCATCTTTGTCTGTGTGCTTTATAGGTTCCGAATTGTCTGCAGGGGTTTGACATGACGTGATCCATCTACCGTAGCTAGACTTGCAAGGTTTTTTTTTTTTTTTTTTCAAATTTCCATCTGGTCTGTTTTTCAGTCATCGAAGAACGGGGAGTGAAGATGAGGCTCACGGTTATCGACACACCAGGATTTGGAGACCAGATCAACAACGAGAACTGGTGAGAGACGCCTGATCACTTCTGAATATTTCCCAGTATATGGATTTTAATATCATACTAAAATACGTCAAAATCCACGCTAATAGAAACCGTTCTAGATATGAATTTTTCACCCGCTGTTTCTCCTCAGCTGGGAGCCCATCATCACGTACATCAACGAGCAGTACGAGAAATACCTGAAGGAAGAGCTGCATGTCAACAGGAAGCGAAGGATCCCAGACACTCGCGTCCACTGCTGCGTCTACTTCCTGCCAGCCACAGGCCACCGGTACATGTCACTTCCTGTGTTATATTCACAGCCAGGGACATGAAATCACTGTAATGTAATAGTGCTGATTTTAGACAGAATAGAGGAGACCTGAACTAGGCCCTAGTGCCCCGATTGACCCTTTGACCTGATGGGAAACCCGAGAGCCGTAAATCGTTTTCATAGTAGCGAGTAAGGTTGCGCTAAGCAAACAGAACAGTATTCACGGGTCAAGAAGTCATAAATACCCGAATCTACATGCAAGTATTCCTGACCCTCGTTGAGCTTCTGGTCTTCTGAGAGTCTGTATATCTTCAGGACATTTACGAGATGCCTTGTATTTAATTTTAAACCTCCAGCTGAGGACTTGAGGGAATGAATTAGTTTATAACACAGCGCTAATCAGTGGCTGGGGATTACCCAGCTGTCAATATCCAGGAAAATCAATAACATGTGCTCGGAATGAGCTGGCTTGTATTTGGCCACACCGGCGTTAACCGGTTAAGTTCTCCCGCAGGTTGCGCCCAATCGATGTGGAGTTCATGAAGAGGTTGGGGAAGATCGTCAGCATCGTACCTGTGATCGCCAAAGCCGACACGCTAACCATGGACGAGAGGCTAGAGTTCAAGCAAAGGGTGAGCTGTTATTTATTCATTTCGCCACTTATAGTTTTCCTCTTAACCTATTTGACCGTATCATAAATTTATTCCTTAATTTTCATTTCCATGGTGAATGAGATATTAAAAACTGTAGGTGTTTTTTCACTGAATATTGTTAATGATGAAAAGATCATACGAGGAAGTCAAAACCAGAACCTTTGAATGTGCAAAATAAGATCATCAAGGTAGAAAGTTTTCTCAGTGAAACGAGTTTGTGTGTGCGGTCAGCAAGAGAAACGAAACTGTTCAGCGTCTAGTCTCGGTAATCGACGTTCTTGCTTTATAGATGTATTTACAGCCATACACTTTAGGACTTAGTCATGGGTTATGAAACACCTTGGAATCATTTTCGTATCAAAACTAATAACAACGGCAAGACACATTTGTGTGCATGTGTGTGTGTGTGTGTGTGTGTGTGTGTGTGTGTGTGTGTGTGTGTGTGTGTCTGTTTCGGTCTATTTTTCCTTGGTCAAACCTGTGCCATTGTTCACAGCTCAGTGGATCCAGCAGGATGATGCAGTGTGGGAGGAAGCCTCTCTGTACTCCCGTACCACATCCCTCTCCAAAAGCCTCCCACACACACACACACACGCACACACACACACACACACACACACACAACGATAAACCTAGCTGATAATTCGGGTTCCACGATGCTGTCAGTGTTGTTGAATATTACATCTCCCACCGTGGTATCTTGATGATAATGTCTCATAAAAAACATAGAAATTCATGTAGAGCCACTCATTTTGTGTGTAAGTGGTTCTCAGCTCGGTTGCTGATTAGGCATAATTTTAATGTTTGTTCAAGTATTCAGCTGAGGTACTCATCCGGGTTATTTGTTGTGTTAAAAATTAAGCGACACCGCAAAAATGGTCTTTCGTGTCCACACTTCCTGCGAGATAATTAATAACTAATTAAGCTAAATCTGCTCATGAGAATGCAATGAAATGAAAAATTATATTTTAAAATGGTCCGGGATATAATTAAATTTATTGGTAAAATGTTTACACGAGCGCTGACTCAAATAAAAATGTAAGAACAATTGTTTTTGAAAATATCTGTGAGCTAGGAATTTTCCTGAGTTTGTGATTGAGAAAATGTCGACCTCGATCAATCGGTTTAAAATCGTATCATTGGTGCTATTACGTTGATTAGTTAAAAGAATGCAATCCAAAAATGCAAGGTTTAGCACGCTGTGTTTATAAGGGGGAAAATACATAAGTACTCACCTTCAAATTGACTTTAAATATCAAAAGTACTGAGATTAATAGTCGGAAGGTGGCGATTTTCCAGCATTAGATAGTGCAGAAATGTAGTGAAGTAAAAGGTACAGATATTTGCAGTAGGATGTAGTGGAGTAAAAGTACAAACTATAATTAAATAAAAGTGCACAGGTGAAGTACAGATACGTGAAATATGTACTTAAGTACAGTAACAAACTTACATACCATCTCTGCTGTTTAGGTTTCGTTTTGTAGTTTCCAGATCAGTTTGCCTTTTATTTATACATTTTTGTAAATTTAAAGAGGTTTTTTTTTTATTTTATTTAATTTGACTACAAAAAGAATTTACACACAACTTTTATGAAAGGCTTCGTAAGTGTGGCTCGCTGTGCCGACATTTGTTTTCTGTCGTTGTTAGAGATTTTCATCAAGTGACACATCCAGACTGTTACACTTCCAAACCTTCTGTTGTTTTTTCATGTGCCATCGTGATGCTCAGGTTTATAACCGCCTTGTTTTCAGTCAGAAGGTGCTGTTGCCACTTCAACAAGCCACCATCTTGTGTCAGTGTTATCATATTTTACCTTCAACCCATCATCAGTGAAGCAATCGCATCGAGTCATGTTCGGGTGTTATCCCCCTCTCGCACATTGCTCTAAAACATATCCACAGGCTCAGCAAGTGAAGTGTTCATATTTCACCCTGAGGAGATTGTGTGTGTGTGTGTGTGTGTGTGTAAAATCATCTCTGTAAATCTGACCAGGAGCTCCTTTCTCTGTTTGCAGATAAGACAGGATCTTCTGAGCCACGGTATCCGGGTGTACCCGCAGAAGGAATACGACGAGGACGCCGAGGATCGGATACTCAACGACAGGATCAGGGTACGAGGATTTTTTTTTAATATCGATGAAATCCGACAAGCCTTTCCTGTGATTGACTGAGCGTTAAGAAACGCCAACACTTATTAACTGGACACTTGTTATGGTTGAAACATGACTCCGTTTAGATGAAGACTGATTTCGTTTTTGGTGGTTTTTGTAGGAAAACATACCATTTGCGGTTGTAGGAACGGATAAAGAGCACCAGGTGAACGGCAACAAGGTGTTGGGTCGGAAAACCAAATGGGGAATCATTGAAGGTGAGATTTTTCTCCTGCACCCACGAAACACATAATAATAGTAAAAATAATAGGTGTAGTAGTAACAGTTGTAGTTATTTATGTCTTATACAAGCCTGCCATCTAGTGGCTGAGTACAGGCAAAGCAACAGGAATTATTTCTATTGCTCTCCGTCCTGGGTATTCATTACATTTCATGTTTTTTTTTTTTCCCTGCAGTCGAAAATGTCGAGCATTGTGAGTTTGCCAACTTGAGAGATCTTCTGATTAGGTAAGTCTAACTTTTTGGTCTTAGTAATATTCAATATTCATTCATTTCATTTCTTACTACACCACCTTAACATCCACTTATGCTTTTTTTTTTTATATAAAAAACAAATAAATAAACAGTGCTATCATCATTCTGATTGGTCAGAAGGCTTGGATAGGTTAATTTTCTCTAACGAGACGTTAAAGTGACAGTCTTAAATCTCTTATTGGCAGTTACGGATGTCTGGTTAAAATCCTGATGTAAGAGTAGCACGAGCTGATTATGTCATTGAAAAGCAATAAATAATGAAGTGATTTTATTAATTAATTTATTTTTTCATGCTAATCCTCCGCAGGTCCCACCTTCAAGACCTGAAGGACGTCACTCACTACATCCACTACGAGACGTACCGGGTGCGGCGGCTGAACGAGAGCAACGCCAGCGGGCTCGGCTTCTCCGTTCACACTCTGGAGAACGGTACAGCAGAGAAGAACGACACCGAGAGCCAGCTTTAAACACACACACATACACACACACACACACCATCATCATCATCATCAATCCTGCGTAGGTGATGGAAAGATGATCACGAGAAGATTTCTTCCAGATGTGAAGACGTAAAGACTTTTCTGCATTTAAACGTCATATATGAGTCTATTTTTTAAGAGGAGTCTATATTGTGGGTGGGATGTGTTTTTTTTTGGGGGGGGGGGCTGGGGGGGGGTATAAAAAGGCCTTAGAAAATGTTGATGATGATGATAATAATGATGATGATGTTTGAGGAAGTACAATAGAAGTGACAGGCGTGTAGGATGAAAGATTTTGCTCTTTCCTCATGCTGAGGATTTCTGTCTCTTTAATTTCTTCTTTTTGTGTTTTAAAAGAAAAGTAAAATTAGACAAACTATTTTTGTTACCGTGCTTGCTTTTTGGAAAGTTTCCTTTTCTTTTTCGTTTTTTTTTTTTGTCGTTGTAATTTTCTAACAGAGTTATTTTTTACTGTTTGTGAAAAAGATGATGGAATGAAAAGAAAGCAATATCACCAAATGTTTTTATTTTTAATCTCAAGCTGTCTAGTTTTTCTATCAGCCTCAACAGTTCTTCAATAATGGAAAAAAAACCCTTTAAAATACAGCTAAAAGACAAAACAAACATTATATCAATAATTATGTACTCACCGTTTTTTTTCATCGATGGTACACATTTTTTATACACACTGTCTGTTATTGTGACTTTTTTATTTTTATTACATGAAAGCTACTGTACATACTCATGTTGTTTTTTTTTTCATTCATTTTGTTTTTAATAATAACGCAACATGTACTAACAGCTCCGTCAAGTCCTCGTTACATATAATAATATTCATGTTAAATGCCGTTGATTTACGATTAAAAGATTGTCACTGCTGACCGCTCGTTGTTTTTATTTTACATAAAACGTCTGGAATTAAATTTGTCACATTGATTTATTGATTGTATAAACATACAACAAAATGTTAATTATAATACCGTGGAGTATATTTAATTTGTTAGACTTCATAGAAAGTGAATTAAACATAAATATTCATAATTTTAGCCTCACCTAAGGAACATAAATGAGTGTTATTAATCAAGAAAGTTATTCATAAATCATTCCCAGGAGCGTTCTCACCTGAAATGTGTTGCTCATGAAAAACCGTTTGGGAAAAAATAAACTTTCATCCAAAGTTCCCTCCTGATTTATTATTATTTTTTTAATTTACAGGTAATGTGGTGAGTAAGAAGTTTAGGTGATCTTTTATATTATTCTGTATTACTCTGTCGAGTTTAAATTGTTTTTAAATATATATAAAAAAATTATTGGTCTTACTATATATATACTATTATAATATTATATATAGTAATATTATTCAACATTCATTTATTTAATTTCTTAATAAAACAAATCCATAAATTAAGGTTTTACATGACATACTTTAGACCAGCCGTTCCCAAACGTAACAAATCTGCGGCCTGATTTAAAATCTTCTGTGTCCCACCCAAACATTTAATCACAACTCCGATCAACAAACAAGACGATTAAGGAAAATTTTTTAATTGTTTTAATCCCATGGCTTTGTTTTATTAATTCTAGTTACGTTTTACATGGAAATACTTAATGTATACTTAACGTAAAAACTTTAAGGGAAATTTTTAATTGAATTACAAAATTTTTAATGAACAACCTTGTATTTTTTTGTTTATTATAAACATATCACAGCCCAACCGCAGTACCCTTACGAGCCACTAGGGGTGACAATGTGAAATACTGGTTAAGTTGTTTTTAGCTCACTGAACGACTTTTGTGACGAGTCCACGGAGGAAAGCCATCAAGCACAGACCCGAGGTGCAAGGCTACAGTGCTAAATAATCAACTTCAGGATGGTAACAGTACCACCGCTCTGTTATTATTAATATTTTAACCATGTTAATATTACTGCCAAATTTGGACGTTTTAATAAAATTTAAACAGCAAAGCTAATTAGCAAACAAGCAGCTTTTTTTATGAAGTTTTTGATGAGAAGCAGTAATTAAAGACATTGTGTGTGTGTGTGTGTGTGTGTGTGTGTGTGTGTGTGTGTGTGTAAATCAAATACACAGAGTCATATTTTCTTTTGTACAACCTTTACTAAAACGGTGCAGAACCAAACCATTTCAGGGAAGGAAAAAAAAAAAAAAACGACAACGCATGTCTGAGAAGGCACTGCAGCCATGAGGAACGTTTTTTTTCCCTTTCGCTACAGAATTATTTACATAAAAATAATAACCATAATAATAATAAAGCTTAAAGAAAAGCTCTATGTTGATGGCTGAGTCAGGTTGGATGTCAGAGAGCTGGTCCGTGTGAGGCAGACGCCGTTTTTATTAAGCACAGTCACGCAATCGGGCGTTCACCCCGTGAACAAAAAGCAAAGGTTTTTTTTTTTTTACATTTTTCCATCATTGACCCTGTACGAACGGTAGAGTTAATAGTTATTCGAGCGGCACGTGTGAGATGCAGAATTCCATCGGTGTTTAAGGTGGGAGTTTGAGCTGATCTGCTAGTGGTTGGTGTTATACATGGTGGACTTCCATCGTTACTGAAGGCTTGATCGATTAAATGTACAGCCTTGGACAGGCTTCTTTTTTTTTTTTATTTTTTTTTTATCCAAAGGACAGATTCATGCATCTGGAGCTCTTCTGTACACATTATGGGCGTGTCCCAAACACCAGGCTTCACATAGCTAGTGTACAAACTGTATTATTGAACCCTGTTTCACACGAGGGACGCATCGATGCCGGTGTCTGTTTTTTGGTACTTAAGGACACAGATGCTGATCCCATGGAACTTTTATTTAGCTCTCAATAGTGGACCATTGAGTGTTCATGTGTTTTACGCTACTAGTTCTTATCAATGTTTTCAATTTCCTTTTTAAATAAGTGACTTAGCTAGCATGTTAAGAGTTAACGTTAGGAAGAAACCTTGAAAAGATCCATGTGCATTAAGTTTTTGTTTTCATTTTGTCTTCAATATCTTGCAGACTAACAATCGTAAAGAACATATTTGAACACAGAAGCTTTTATTTTACTTCATCTTTTCCCCTCCTAACCTAGAAAGTGTGCTGGTAGCATGAAAGCACATAATCACGATACCTAGTACAGCGGTACCTCAGCATATGAATTTAATCCGTTCTCATTGTGAAATCTCGTATTGTGAAACACATTGTCCCATAGGAAATAATGTAAATGCAGATAATCCGTTCCAGCCCCCCAAAAATATTAGCAATATTACCAATTTACAACACTATAATCATGTAAAAGACATAAAATATGAAAGAACTAGACATTAAACCTCACTTAACTTTAATTTATGATTCCTTTTGGCACCGGCGGCTTTAAAAACCTAAATGAAAGCAACTCCGTTTTCTTCTTGCTATCGTCCTTGATAACATTCTTGGGACCCGTGATGCCATGTCTTCCCAAAATCCCTCACAAAATGCAAAAAAAAAAAACCCCACAAAAATATGTAAACTCACTTTGCTTGGCTTTCCAAGTTTTAAGCGGCTCTTATTCGGTGTTCCATTCGGTGTGGTTTGTTCGTTCGTGTGCTGAAAATGCTTCATATGCCGAGGCAAATTTATTGCAAAATTTCAAACCGATTTTTTTAATATCCTGATTCTATATTAAATATTTTTAAGATAATTAAGACAAATAAAAACCTGCTAATGAGTAAACACTTGCACCACCTGTAGGTTTATATTGGAATTGCAATATTTTACTACCGCAAATGGAAATGTATAAATGTAAAAAAAATTTTTTTTAAAAGCAACAATTTATGTAACTAAATCAATTTTGTCCCCAATTTCCAATAGCTAATATGAGTTTCGATGCATCCTATGTTTAAATTTAATCCGATATTCACAAGTGGAAAGAACTGAACAACCTTTCCTGTTCACGAACAAGGTTCTTCACATTAGGTTGTGTGGGTTTGTTTTTTGGTAATTTGTGTTTAACGTCTTGTTTTAGTGGCTGTATGTTTTACAATTTCAATCTTTTTCTGGACAGGGCACAAGTACAAGTCCAGTCGCTAGGCTGAACTCAGGTTAGGTAGCTGTTTGTTCACATGCTCCACTGGGAGGCGCTAGTTTTTTGTTTGGATTTTTCTTGTTTGTTGGATTTTGGAATTAGCTGTAAAGTTAGTTGATTGCGCAAGTTTGTACACCCTTGGAAAAAAACAAGGATGACATATTTAGCAATTGTCAAGAGATTTTACTATAAATCTGTAAAAGTAAAAAAATATGAAATTGTGAAATGTTAACAGGTGGAGATCAGCTGCTGCACGTATTATAAATATTCTTTAAGAACTTGTAAACCACCTTCGAGGTCTTTATTATCTAAAAAGCATTTCAAACCTTTAATATTCTAACTTTCATTGTTATAATCGTTTTGGATTTTATATTTGTTCCATGACAAACCCACATTTCACATGTCGAAATTCTAAATTCTGTTCATTTGCACTCGGCTATGACCGCATGTCGCATACGGCTGGCTCTTCTGGAAAGCTCAGTAAATTACACTCTAATATTTATGACATTTTTCGTGGTGTTTGTTGGCTTGTCAGAACTTGTACTTTAAACCCGGGTGTTTGGGACACTACAGAAGAATTCGTGTGTGTATATTCCAGTGTGTTGCGTTCGTTACATGCTCATACAAAGTAGGCGGCGGCGTAGCCCACGTTAGCATGTCATCTTATACTGGACTTAGTAGAACCGGTTTCTGTGATCCACTGCTGACGCAATTCATCGCTTCGAGACATTAATTGATTCTTATTTTCTTTTGCATATCAAGCCCACAATACATTTATTAGACAAGTCCTAAAACATCCCAAACCTCCGTTATATACAGACTAGCGTCGAGGAATCATAAGTTTCTGCTGAACACCATCATTCCAAACTCTCGCTCCAGGAAAACAGCTTGGTTCACAGTAAAAACGACATTATTTTGTTGTAATCTGTTTTTTTTTTTTTTTTTACAATGTAATACAACATCTTCATGTTATATAATTTTCCTCAGCGATATATTATTAATTATCTCTGTATTTTATTTTTATTGGATGGAGGGATAGCATAAATGGAAGAACTTCCACAGAACTTCTGTTCTCATCTATACAGAGAGCTGGTGGATGTGTAAATACTGCAACATGGTTAAAGGAAAATAATAATAATAATAATAATAATAATAATAATAATAATAAAAAACACTCCATTGAAAAATTTGACTTCAGTGTTCTTTCGGAGGAAAGTCTTTCCAGGACGTCCATTTTGGCGCCGAAACTCTGCCTCGGTCTTAAATTTCATCCACCAGGTGTCAGTGTGAAAACCAAAACATACTTAAAAATAAGAAACAAATCAAAATCTCAGAAGAAAAAAATAAATAAATCAACCCTGCCGATTAGAAGCAGCTCTTCATGTTCCCTGCTCTTTTTCATCTTTAATTAGAATCAAATACGTCACTCGGTTAAAAAATTAAGAGAGAAAGGAAGAAAAAGCAACCTCGTAGACTTCGCTTAAATAAATAAATAGATATAGTCGATAAATTAACCTTAAGTAGTAAAATAGATAAATAAATAGGAATCTCAGAGCTTGAAGAGGAATCAGGCTTTAGTACGATCTGGATTTAGTACCGCGTTTGACCTTTGACCTTTTTTTGCCCAGGTGAGGCATCATCAAAGTACAAAGGTTTAAAAGGTTTAAGAGAAAGCAACTTATGACCTCAAGTGCCTGAAGCCTCGGGGTCACAGTGTCGTCTCTGATGTTGTTGTAATCGTAACATTTGGTGCAGGAAAATAATCAAGCTGTATAAGCGGCGTTTATTTCACCGTACGGTAGCTTAAGTCTCCCGGCTCGTAACCCAGTGAGTTCTGATCGCGACTAAAAGTACAGTGGAGAAGAAAAGAGGAAGAAAGCGAGTGAGTGAAACAAGAAGATTTAGGAAAGGAAAAGGAGAAAAAATATACAAGGAGGGAAATAAAGGAATATGAGAAAGAAGGAGAGGAAAAACAACGGAGAGAAAGAGGAAATAAAAAAGAAGGAAATAACAAAAACATCACTAATCAGTTATATATGAGATTAAATTAAATGGAAAGCGTAAAATCAGAAAATCAGAAAAGAGAGAAAACGCAAATTTAAAAAGCAAGAATTAAGAAAGAAAGAAAGAAAGAAAGAAAGAAAGAAAGAAAGAAAGTAGCCAAATTAAGAAAAACAGGAACAGAGAGAGAAAAACAATTTAAAAAGAAAGAAAAAAGAAAGAAATTACTGAAGGACAGAAGAAATGATGGAGAGGAAAAAAATCGAGTAAAGAAAGAAGAAATGATAGAAGGAATGCAAGTAGAAACAAACAAATGACGAGGGAAAAGAAGGAGGAGAAAGAAAAAGGAGAGAAATGAAATATGCAAAAACTGGGGAAAAAATTAAGAAAGAAAGAAAAAGAAAGAAAGAACATGGCAAAAGAAAGGAAAAATAAAACATGAACAGAACAAATGAAAAAAGAAGCATCAAATAAAATGAAGAGGAAAAGTAAGTGAGAAATGTAAAACCTAGAAAGAAAGACAGACAGAAAGGAAGGAAGAAGTGCAGGACTCGTGGACACACAGCGTCATGGAGCAGACTCAGAGCTAACACACAACCTCCGATGCTGCTCACTGAGACAAGAAAATAAATAAATAATTAATTAGATAGATAAATAAATAAATAAATAAAAACTGCTCTTGTACCTTTAATTTACATTTCTTAACGCTGTTATTATCTACAGTAACATCAGAGATGATTTAATCGCACAGAATGTCATCATGGCGGCGCTGAACAGGGTTTGAAAGCCAGGCTTGGTGGGGGAGGGGAGGGGAGGGGGGGTACAAACTTTTTTCAGCATCGTATGTGTGTGTGTGTATAGTATCTGTACCTGGTGATGGCCTGAGTGAGGCACAGACGAGTGTGTAAACCGTCAAACCGGACTGAAAAACGAGCGTTTGAAAGCAGGCCTGTGGTTATTGAGTTATAAATATCTACAGTTTCCACGTCGATCCGAACATTTGAGTAAATATTCATCCGCGCCGGAGACAAAAAAAAAAAAAAAAAAAGAGTCTAAACTGATGGGAAAACTGCACCATGCATATCGTCCGTGTTTAGGTTCTACAGTAGCAGCTGCATCGCAATAAGTCTTGGTGTTAGCGGAGGATCGATACTGAAAACCTGCGTCACTAATTTCAACACCGGAACGCACCGGAACACACCGGAACGCACCGGAACGCACCGGAACGAGGTGCCTCGGGAAAGACCAAAAGAAATCCTTCAGGTGTTCTATTCCCAAACGGTCCCGGCAGTCGCGTCACAGTAATCCTCGCAAGATATCGCTTTAAAAAAATAACATTTCCGAAGGAACACAAGAGGAACGGCATGACAACGAAAGCGCAAGTAAATTCTCAAGCGTGCAGCGCCGACGCGAACAAAAAAAAGAAAGAAAGAAAAAAAATCTACGCGGCTGTTCGCGGCTAATAATTTGAGTATTTTTATTTTTTTTTGTCTTAGAGGCGACTTCACTAAACAGAGTGTAAATATAGCAAAGAGGGAAAATCTCAGTTCCTTTCGCGCTCATCCTTTTTCCGTAGCTTCTCCTGGTCGTGTTTTTCTGGAGTTCGGGACTTCTGTAGCTGAGTGAATCTGGTTTTTACGCTCCGAGAAAAAAGAAAACGGAGAGATGAAAACGTCTGATTTTGCTTTATGGTTCGTGTGTGAAGGCTGATGGTTTTGAGATGGAAGCTTGACGCCTCGGACGCCTCGGTGTCGCTCGCTTTCATGTCGCTTTCACACATCAGCCAGGGCCAACGAACAGGCCGGAAACATCCGGAAGATTCTGACCAGCTTCCCTTTTTCCTCTCGCACCGCCTCGACTTCGACTCCGTCTTTGTCCTTTCCGCCGATTCCCCTCGTGGGCTTCAAGATGAGTTGGGGGGTTTAGTCATCAGTCTGGTTCGTTCGTCTGAAGGAGGAAGGTTATTTATCGATGATGACGAGGGTGCAGGCTCTTCACCGTCCCTACTCGATGACCATGCAGCGCGGCAGGTGCTGGGAGTAGTACTTAAAGAGCTCGGCCGTGGCGCCGGGGCAGTTGGTCAGCTCCAGTTCCTCCAGATCCTGCAACTGGATCAAGCCTGAGAGGCCCGTGGTGGTCAGCAGGGGGCAGCCTGGTACAGGGGACGACACAGAGACACACGTCAGAGACACTTCCTGTCCTGAACTTCCTGCTCATCATGAACTCATAAAAAGGCAACAGCGCAATAAGACTCTAGCGTAGATCACCGCTGACAGAACGGACTGTCTGCTTACCGTCCGGTTACAGCGAACGCCAACGTTCTAAATGACTGACAGTCAGGAATAACGAAAAAGAAGAAGAGGAGGAACAAGGACAGCGAGAAAAAGCAAGAGAGCAATGAGTAATATAAAAAACATTAAGACACAAGAAAGAGTGAGTGAAAGAAAGATACAGAGACAAAGAAGCAGAAATAAGGAAGAGACAAAAGGACGGAAGGAATGAAGAGAGAGAGAGAGACATTAAAGATGCAGAACGAGGAAAAAATAAAGAGGAAAGAAGAAAAAAGAGAAAGAGAATGAAACTGAAAAAACAAGAGGGAAAAGGACGAAACATGGAAAGAAAAAGAAACAGACGGAGAAAAGAAGAAAGAAAAAGAGAAAGGAGATGAGATGAGACAAAACTGAAAAAAGAACACGGGAAAATAGAACACAGGAAAGAAAGAATGAAAGCCAGACGACAGGGAAACGTGCACAGGAGAAAGCAAGTCAGAAAGAATAAGGAAAGAACGTAAAACATAGCGAGGAATAAGCAAGAATGAAAAAAAAGCAGAAGAGACAAAAAGAATGAAAAAGGCAACAAAAGATGTGAGAGGAGCAGAAATGTTGCAACAATGTCAGAAAATCATATGGAAAGAAAGAAAAAACTCATCAACTAAAGAATAAATTACGTACAAGGTGAATGAATGAAAGAAAGCAGTAAACAAAGAAAAGCAAAAAACATACATATGCAAAAAGAAAAAAGGTAAGTGAGAAAAGAAAGAAAGTCAAAATACCACTTGGCATAAAGTGTAAAGAATGAAGTGGACATACCTGCTAGAGAGAGAAGTCGGAGACTCCTCATACCAAACAAGTGCTGCAAACCAAAGTCCTGCACCTACACACACACACACACACACACACACACACACACACACACACACACACACGGTTGTTTAATCGGTACATGTTTGTGTAACTCTTTGGTTTACTTTTTATAAGTTACTTTCCTTCCTGCACCCTGATTGGTTGATTACTCTAATGTGTTCAGCTGCTTTGTGTCCCGGGTGACTCGGTCTGAAGGTAGACACGCGGTCCGAACATTAAATGTTTTTCCCATGAGGCTGAAGTGGCGCTATGATGCTATGACGTCAAGATACCTAGGGTCATTCGTAAAGCTAGACGTTTACATTTGAAACAAACAAACAAACAAACAAACAAAAAAAAACAGTCCTGACTTTGGTCATTCTTTACTCGTCCAAGAGCTACGGAGTAATAACGACAAAACAAATTTGATGACTTTGACAGCTGCGGATATTAAACAATGCAAATAATTAGCAGCTCCTCCATTATCATTAGCATCACACATGAGGTCTCGTAAGATTGAACCTTGAATTGAAAATCGTTGTCCTCATGTTGGTTGAATTAATTCGTTGATTAATTGCCGGTTCCACACTTGAAATAAATTCCACTCTGTACTGTACCAGTGCTTCGTTCCCTGATTGGAGATCTTACAGAGCGAGATCTCTTCTTGCCTGCCGTGCTAAAACCCCAGGTTCGATTCCCAGCGAATGCCTGAACCCCAGCCACTGCATGCAGCGCCTCCTTCCAGCCCGGATGGAAGGAACTTCGCCAAGTTGGATTGGCGAGCGCAGAAACATTAAGGCACTGAATTAACTTCATTATGGAATTCGCATCGTCAGCCAGGTGTAAGGTTTCCCGGACTAATGAAAGGAAAAAGCTGCAAGACTTGTTTTATCCTCCTCTTTTTCCTAACACTACAACTGCGATTACCAAAGCAAAGCTCCAAATACATGCAAACTGTTCTCCACTTTGAACACCTCCACTCAATCCTCTTCCATCTTCACCGCCCACGTCCCTGGCTGCGTCCTTTGAAGCCAAACTGGTGGGCATTAGCAGACAGTTCTTCTTGCCACATACACCCACCCAGGTTTTTTTTTTTTTTTTCATCTTCAGCACATATGAGGTTCCTTCATTCTGGCCTGATCTCATTGCTCACATTGTGTGTGACAAAATCCACCAGGTCTAAAATCATGCAGCTTGTTCATGGATGGTGACTCTACAGGTGTGTGGGTACACGGTGCCCTGCCACCAGTGTTCCCAGTGTTCCTAATGTTCCCAGGTCTAGCTAATTGCTTTGTGATGAATGTTTGTAAGATTCCTGCGCACTAGCATGTCACACTCCTAAACGCTGCTCATTTTTTTAACCAATCTTCCTTGGGGCTGTACTCAGGGTTGGTCTAAAAGACAATGACCCAGTTACCAGGCTTTTATAGAAGTGCATTGATGTGTGTGTTTTCTTTACAAGAATTTCATCTGGACAACCGGCTTTAACCATTTAAACCAGAAAACAATCCAGGGATAGAAAATACGGACTTAATACGGATCAGTCGAATGTAATGTGGCCCATGTATTTAAACCTGTACACTACAGTGTCTATGTCACACTGCGCAGACAGTGGCGCTAAAACAGAGACACGCCTCTCTTTTAGTCAAACTCCGCCCACCTTCTCAAATCCCACACACTCGTCCCTAGTTATGGTTCAGGTTCTTTCAGTAATATCTCAGCTCACCTGCTTATTAGTCAAAAGTCTTTCTGCAGGACATGTATTGTACTGAACACTGCCTCGCTTTGGCAAGATTCATGTAGGACAGTACAGGGACGTGGTAATAACTCCCAGACGAGTTCCTGTAACGTGCAAGTGGTGCTGGTCTAACAGATGCGTCTTTTCCTTCAGCAAGTTCCAAGGATCAGACGTTCCACCTGCTGAATGTTCACGGGAACGACTGCATCGGGCTCCGAGTCACCTCGGCCGGGATCGTCATTCGCAGACATGCGGCCTTCTTGAAAACGTTTGCACCGTTCAGATGTTTTATTGCAGCTAAGAGTCTCATCAGCGTACTGTGCTTGAAGTCTTCTGTTAATGTCAATCGTTTTTTTTACACCTTCATTCACCAAATATTTCATCTTATGTCCCGATTTGACTTGAACGGCCCTCGTATTATTAAACTAGTGGTGGTAGTAGAACCCAGACAGAAGTTCACTTTAATTACAAGATCGAGTTGGTTGAGACGGGAATTACCTGACAACACCAGCGTAAATAAAGACTGCGAAGTGAGGACATGGTAGAGAGGTACCCGAGGCCCGTGTCTGTGATCCTCACGCATCTGAAGAGAAAAAATAGATAATAATAAATAACATTTGGACTCTAAAAAACAACAATAACAACAACAACAACAACAACAAAAACGTTCTGTAGTGCCATTGAGCACTGATTAATTATCTACTGTAGGACTGTCGATGGAGTGTCAGAAACATGAATTATAGATTTTGCCCCAAGTAGATGTTTGCTGTCTTAGTAAACCAAATATGCATGGCTCATATACAGTATATACATTTTAGGATTATTTAGACCTTATCCTACTCCTTACACTTTTTACACAATAAGGTTTAACATAATTAACTGACCAATAAATTGTACGTTATATACATCTATATTCAGCATGTGCAATATTAGTCTACTAGACGTTTTTTAATGGCTTTTTATTGGTATTCTACGGAAGCGCATTGCATTCACAAAAGAAAAAAAAATCACAGTAATTATCTCATAATTATGACATCCTGATCTCATAATTATGACTTAGTATTTCATAATTATGACTTAGTATCTCATAATTATGGGATAAGGATATCATAATTATGAGATAATAAGTCATAATTATGTGATAAGTCATAATTATGAGATAATAAGTCATAATTATGAGATACTGACTTATGACTTATTATCTCATAATTATGACTTATTATCTCATAATTATGACTTAGTATCTCATAATTATTATCAGATACTAAGTCATAATTACGAGATAAGGATCTCATAATTATGAGACAATAAGTCATAATTATGAGATAATAAGTCATAATTATGAGTCATAATTATGAGATACTGACTTATGACTTATTATCTCATAATTATGACTTATTATCACTTAATAAGTGATAAGTGATAGTATCTCATAATTATTATGAGATACTAAGTCATAATTATGAGATAAGGATCTCATAATTATGAGATAATAAGTCATAATCATGAGATAATCCCTGTAATTTTTTTTTCTTTTGTGAATGCAATGCGCTTCCGTAGTATTCTGATTAGAGGATACACCTTGTTTAATTGTAAAAACATTCCGGATTCTTGGCTTTTAAGACCAAACCTATTTTCCAACGAGTAAGCGTCAATTTGCTTAGTTCACTTGTAGTTTATTTTTTCTTTCTTGTTGTATTGTGAAACATATTTTCCCATAGGAAATAATGTAAATGCAGATAATCCGTTCTAGCCACCATAAATATTCCCAAAATTACCAGTTTTTAACACTAGAATCATACTTTTGCATATAAAAAGTATTTAGAAAATATTTAGTAAAGACATGTAAATGACATAAAATATGAAATAAATAGACATTAAACCTCACTTAAATTAAATTTAAAACCAAACAGAAAGTTGCTCCCTTTTCTTCTTGCTATCATCCTTGCTAAGATCACGCATCCATGATGCTGTCTTCACTAAATCTTGCACAAAATGGCAAAAAAATCATCCACAAAAAATATGTAAACTCACTTCACTTGGCTTTCCACTGACGCAAACAAGTTTTGAGCGGCTTGTGGACGTTCGCGCAATGTGCTTGTATGCTGGAAATGCTTCGTATGCCGAGACAAATTTTGTGGTACCACTAGCTTTATGCAGCTTCTCATGCTAAATAGTTACTTGTTTAATTTCCATGTTATATGCTCGGTTGTGTCCTAGCTTTGTCAGCATAGTAGCATGCTAACTCTACTAGCTACTGGCGACACTTACTAGAGTGTAACTAGAGTATTACAGTCTGGTCTATGTATACTGCTCGAAGAAATGAAGGGGACGCTTAGTCCCGGTTTTACTTGAACAACCCTCATAAACTTATCGTTCAAATCAAACCGGGACTAAATGTTAACTTTTTTTTTGCAGTATAAATACATGTAGCTAGTAGACTCTGGTACATTTTGGGGCGGAGGTACCTCAGTGATTAGGATGTTGGACTTTTGCTTGGAAGGTCACAGGTTCAAACCCCATCACCACCAAGCTGCTGTTGATCAAAGCCCTTCACCTTCCACTGCTCATACGTCTAATGAGATAAATGTCTGTCTCTTTGGATGAGAGTGCATGCTAAATGTAAATGATAAACATACTGGAGATAGCTGTTAGCTGTTAGCGAGTTAGCTTGCTTTGCTAACCTGCCTGCAAACTTTCTTTTAACTTTTAACTTTTTTTCCTTTTTTCTGCAATGTTTTACCAGAACTTTATAATATTTCTAACTTAATCTAGAACTATGTGCAGCTCGGACCTAAAGCTGTGCATCGTGAAAGTAAACTTCAGACGACATGGCAGTCGTCAGAGGAAACATGTGACTCACCAGATTGGGGGGAAAAAAAACTGCATACAATCTAGGAAATCTCAATTCACCTGCTTTAAGGTTGAGGTAAAGCATTTCCTCTACCGTCGCACGTACCGGTCGAGAACGAGCTCCTCAAGCTTGTGCAGATCGCAGGCGATGTACTCGAGCGCGGCGTCTGTAATGCGCGGGCACCAGGACAGATCGAGGCTGCGCAGCTTGCGCAGGTTCTCGGCCACGAGCTCGACGCCGTCGTCCGTGATCTTGGAGCAGCCCGAGAGGCTGAGCGCGGTCAGGTTGGGCAGGCTGTGCACCATGTTCACGACGCCGTGGTTGGTGATCTCCCAGCAGGAGTGCAGGCGCAGCGTACGCGTGGTGCAGCCCTGCTTGGCCGTGAAGTAGGCCATGGCCGTGTCCGTCACGTGGTACGCCTGCAGACTCAGCTCGCACAGGTTGGGCAGGAGCTGCGAGATGGCCGCCACGGCGTCGTCGGCCACGTTGATGCAGTCGCTGACGCTCAGCGACGTGAGCCGAGCGTTCAGGCTCGACCACAGGCCCGCCTCGGTGAAGTCGTTGCAGCCTGAAAGCTCCAGGTGTAGCAGGCCCTGCATCTGCTCCAGCATCACCTGAGGAGCGCGGAAGGATAAGGATCTGGCATGACTGGTTTGGCTTCAGAGCAGGGAATGATTATACTCGCACAGTCATCATTTACTTCATGCCACGAGCGGTTTTAATGTGGGTTTAATGTGTTTCCTGGTCATAAATTCAGGGGTGGACAAATTAGTAGCCCTGGTGCCTGGCGGAGAGCGGATTTCACACCAAGACTATTGGATTTCTTTTTTTTTTTTCCTTTTTGCCCAGAGGATAAATATCATACTCCCTGTTGTAGTTTGCCACATAAAAGTATAAACCATGCATTTGCGAAGCACCATTATGTTGTAACTATAGCGCGAGCGTCCGGGTTTATGATTCACCTTCCCCTGAATTCGTTCTATTAAATAAAATTCATTTCCGATTACAGCGAGTTAGTTAATAAGATTTAAACGCTCGTTCTTTTTACTGTTCCTTCATGGCAAACAATCCGATGAACTACTGCTAGTGAAATTGAAATGGATATCGCCCAGGCGTATTTGGCAATGCAAGATATTGCAGAGCAGTGAAGTGGTGCGTCGTTATAGGAAAATCATCAGCGCCGGGGTCGTGTGACGAGACTCTGATGAGACACTGTTGGTAGAGTTCCTGAAGTCAGAATGAGAAATTGTACTTTTAAGCTGTTTATATTTACATTTGAGTAGAAGTTCAGTTCCTGTTCTCACTTATGTTATGGCAGCTGTAAACAGTTCAGTCCTCCATTATGTTATTAGACGTCATAAGTCCATCAGAAAAACTATAAAATGTCCGCCCTGAAATGCATTTCCTTTCTGAAAACAAGCCTGATTCCCGATATCAGTCACTAAGCAACGGCGTGCGCTCTTCAAATGCTGTCACATCCCGACGACGGGATTCTGAGTGGTGCATCGATTCAGATAAGGCGCGGGATTAATCCGAGCTCTGGGTCGTTCAGGTAAGTGGATCACGTCCACGTGCTGATCAGCGGAACGGTGCGAACGTTCCAGAGAAAACCGACACGGATAGCATCACTAACAACTCGAGCGGTCGTCATGACGACGGCAGGCCGGGGCCTCAAAATAGCATCAGCTCCGAGGCGAGTGGGACGAGCGCAACCGTGGCTGCGTGTTGCTTCCGAAAGGGGGGCATTTATTTAATTTTCCAGGCTGAAGCTGAATTACAAGCTCACGTCACTTAACCGGACAAAAATAGTTTACGAGTAATAGCACTTGATGGAGGCAAACGGTTCATTAATAAGTTTGTACTGTTATTAGATCTTGTGTGTGGATTTCTGAGACAATAAGAGTGAAATAAGACTTTCATTTGTTATTAAGACCTGAATCATAGAGGTTCACGGAGGAAATCAACGGGGTCAAACTATTACGCTTCCTCGTTTATATTATGTGTATTATTTAGTTTGAGGTGGCGTCCTCTCATATTTTGTTCTAATGATGCAGGGCTACTCCTTCGCTCATGAGCGAGAGCAATACTATTACAATATGACTCCTATTAATGAGGAATAATTCCTTAAAGGCTGTAAACAACAATATTAAAATATAAGAACCAAGTGAGATCTGGAGTGTAAAATCTTCCCAGGGTTTACCTCGAGCCCTGCGTCCGTGATGGTGGAGCGCTTCAGGCTGAGTGACTTGACTCCCTTCTTGGACAGCGGGTAGTTGTCGATGAACTCGCAGATGTCCAGGTCGGAGACGCCAACCAGGCAGAAGGAGTGGAAGCCACGTAGCGCAAACGCCTGCAGGCTCACAAACTCCTTCTCACCATTGGGCAGCGCATTATAGAGCTCCTTGGCATGCAGGACCGGGGTCACACCCTCCCAGAACTTGGGCTGGTAGAGGACTTTACGCCACGTTTTACACACCTGGGCCAGAGCGCACTTCTCGGCCGTGGTGAAGTACCACAGCAGCCGGTTTAACACCTTCTCGTCGAGGGCCAGCTGCCTCTCCAGTTTAACGTACTGCCTGGCGTCGGTGGCCATGGGAAGTGGCTCTAAGTGGTACGGCAGACTCGGGGGCACCGAGGACGCCTGGCACAGACGGTTCTTGGCGGCCGGCGTGCCCTTGGTGATGCTGGCCGAGCCGAGGCCGTTGGGCTGCGGAGGAAGCTTGACCATGCCGTTCCGCGTCACACACGGCGACTTGAGTTCACTCGGAGTGGACATGTTCCGCTTTCAGAGCCTGACGATTAAAAGAAAAACAATAAATTGATTGTTATAATAAATAAAGATTATATGTACTATAAATCCATCAGGTGCTCGAGATTTTCTCCTTCTGGTGTACAAAAATGTGCACTGAACCGAAAAAAAAAAACAACAACAGGAAAAAGATGTTGATCTGTTCAGAAAGTGTTCAATACAAAGAAAGAAAGAATTACAAAATAAAAGTAAGAGAAGGGAAATCCAAAGAAAAAAAAACAAAAAGAAAGAAAATTGAGAAGCAGATAAACAAGAAAACATTCTTCTAATTGTCCTTCTACACCTTTGTTTCACATCTGTCTGTCCATCAACCATCCATCCGGTTTCATCCATCCATCCATCCATCCATCTATCATCCAACCATCCACACATCTATCCATTTACATTTATGATGTTTCTATCTACAGTATATATCTTGTTTATCTATTTATGTATTTGTCTGTCTACCTGTCTGGTTGTCTGTCTGTTCCTCCATAATTCTTTCTTTTCCCCATCCATCCATCTATCTATCTATCTAATGCTGAAGAATGCTACAGACGCACAGGCAGAAGTGTAAATCTGTTCAGCGCTGTCTCATGCACACCCACGCCATGACATCATGCAGCTATTTATCTCAGTCCACCTTAAAATCCGAGCGCAGATGTGCGTGCTCGGTGTACTGATGCCAGCAGCGGAAAATGTCAATGAAGGTTGTTCACGTTCATCCGTTTTCCTGAATGAACCTCTCGAGAGGCTTTTACCGCGACGGAGACGCAGAAAACGCGCACGCAGATTAGACCCGGCACCCTTAGTTTGTCGAGCTAAAAATCGACAGATAAAACACACAACACAACAGACACCTGCACACCGACACACTAACAGCACCTGCAGGACACATCCACACAAGACACACACAACCGTATCGCTTATGCAAGACACGTAGGCAGGGCATGATGGGAAATCCGAAGCTTAACGCCACCACTGCTTATGCAATCCGAAACAAGCAGGATGCAAAGTCCCACGTTAACAAGGCGATGAAATATTACATTATTCAAATAAAAATATGCAAACGCACCTTCTATTAACTGCATTATATCACCGTGAGAAGTTCATGTTCCTGGTAACAAACGTGAATATGAACAAGTCAAATTTTTAACTCTTTTGAAATACTAATTACCTCTTTTGGTGGGGGGGGGGGGGGGATAATTGACATTTATATACAAGTGTAAGGTAATGTACTTTTTTCATATACAGTATAGAATACAGCATTCGCTTGATGTGGCTCAGGCAGTTGAGGCTGATCGGAGGCGTAGGGGTTCCAGCCCCGTCACCGCAGGGTTGCCAGTGTTGGTCCCTTGGGCAAGGCCCGTAACCCGGCAACCCGGCCCCATAAAAACCACCGCTGCTATGGAAACGCCGGAACCCATCGAAACATGTGCTCAACAAATCATTCACTCCATAGAGTTATGAGCACCTTGTGGTCAAAAACAAAAAGTGCAGGGCCTCCGAGTGGCGCAGTGGTAAAAGCGCTCGCCCTATCATCCGGAGATCGCTAGTTCGAATCCCAGGTGGTGCTGTAACCTCTCGCAGCCGGAGGTCTAGAGAGAGCTGATTGGCCGAGCTCTCTCAGAGGGGAGGGATGAGAGGTACTTAGTGCTCCCACATTAATCACGGCTCTACAGCCAGTCTGGGGCGTCTGTGAGCTCAAATGTTTTTAACTGAGGAAGATCCAGGGACTCGTTATTTTTAAATGGACTAGTTATGAGAAAAAAATGCTGTAAAAAGCTAATTATAATCCAGCTAATTATAATTCTGCAAACAAATACGATTTACAGAACCCTTTCTGTTAAAAAGTGCAGTGCAAAGTTCAGAAGACAGACGGAGTAGATGAACAGAAATGCGTGCACACCACCACAGGGACCTTGGTTCCCGTCCCAAATCCAGGAAACCACGAAATCACAATTGAACAAAACACGCATCTAAAATCGATCAGGACGAGCGGCTAGACTGGATGCTCGATGAGGAGGAGAAGGAAGCGAGGCGAGTCCTGACAGCTCGGCTGCACTGTGCCGAGGAAAAGCCATATGGAGAAGAAAATAACAGTCAGTTTAGTGTGAGGATGTTTCTCTCGCTCTGCAAGCATTCGGGGTGTTGTGGGTGAATCTGGGGGAGAAATGATTTAGTGCAGGAATCCTTTAATATGTGTGTAAGCAAAAAATTTGAAAATTACGCCTGCTAGCTTAACCGTATTTTTGTGTCAGTAGCTTAACACTATTATTATTGTTCACATTGCAGCAAAGATCCAAAGCTGGCTACTGACATCAAGTTCAAATTTCATTTGTCACATGCACAACCATACACGGTATAAGACGCAATTAATGCTAATCTAAACTGTCTGTGACCGAAAATGGAAAGATAGAATACAATAGGATGATATTATATTATTATTTGACCAAAACAAAAAAATATATTTGCACTAGTGACTACAATTAAACTAAAGATAGAATTTTCAATAAAAATAAAATAAAAGGTGCCCCCTAGTGGCGCAGTGGTAAAGTTCTCGCCCTATCATCCGGAGATCGCCAGTTCGAATCCCGGGTGATGCTGTAACCTCTCGCAGCCGGAGGTCTAGAGAGAGCTGATTGGCCGAGCTCTCTCAGAGGGGAGGGACGAGAGGTACTTAGTGCTCCCACATTAATCACGGCTCTACAGCCAATCAGGATCGTCCGTGAGCTCACGCGAGCAGAAAGAGCGGGTAGCGCTGTCCTCCGAGTGCGTTACTCCGCCCCCAACGGTGCGTGAGCGAACGGTTCGAAAAGATGCGGTCGGCTGGCGTCACGTGGTTCGGTGGAAACACGTGATAGTCTTCGCCCTCCCGGCTGAGTGCTAGTAGTAGCCTTAATGTGGAGCCCCCTAGTGACGGGGAGGAATTGGACACGAGTAAATTGGGGGAGAAAATCGGGAAAAATCCCCAAAAAATTTAATAAAATTAGGCTGTAATACACAAATTTACTAAAGTTACAGAATAGAGTTAAAATAGAAATATGGTAAGTGCCCTACATACACTACTCACGATAAGTTGGGGATGTTGTGGGAGACTCAGTGAATGTCATACAAACGGTGTTTGTTTCACTTCAGACATTTTTGGGATAGGGAGGCGAGTGTATTGGGGTGATGGACACGCCTCATTTTGTGTTTTCCATGTAATGGTCTCATTGTGTACAGGTGTGTCTTATATTGGGGCCGATACCAAAAGACAACCCTTTTCAATGTGGCATCAATTTCAACATGCTGTGGGTATAAAAAGCTGGTATTGTCAGTAAGTCACCATTCAAACAGCCATGAACACATGACGTCACTTCGAGTTATGAACTTTTGAAGAACATTTCGCGCAAATTCTATCGTGGAAGTGAGATCACATGTCCGGCTTACTTTGTCACGTGCATGCCAGATCGTCCAGAAGCGCGCATAAAAGCCGTGTAGATTAAGCAGGTACTGCTAAGGAGAATAACGAGAGAGAGAATGGAGCCAGGTGAAAAGATAGCAGACATCGCTCGTTCTTTTAACGTGAATCGTTAAACCATCAGGACAATTGTAAAGAACAAGGACAAGATCATGGAACGTGTTAGTTTTATGCTGTGCATAGCTGATTGTGTTCGTATCCTAGTATCCTAGACGATGCTTGAGAACAAACTGCGCTTATGAACGAGCTCCCTGAACGGATCCTGTTGAGGACTTAGTGTGTATAAAAATATCTAAAGTACAAAGGATTTACAGAATGAGCGATGTGTAACGGTAATTTGAAGATATAAATACACATAGTATAGAAGTGTAAAAATATGGTGTGTGGGTTTGACAGCAGCAGTGTGACTGAAACATGAAGTATGAAATGATGCGTGTGTCAGCTGCAGTGTTATTGTCCGCGTTCCAAAGTTGTACGGATTAACACATTAGCCATTAAACACTGAATCCCTCTAAGATTTTCACCTACAGATAAAATACACATACGTATGAAATAAAGATGATTTAAAAATATCATGGGTTTGTCATCATTTTTGTTTTTGGAAGGTGCTCGACTTGCGGTATTTGCATGAAATTTTACGTACTTAAGTATTTAAGTACGTTTTTACTTAAACACTTACGTAAAATTTAAGTGAGTATGTAAGATTAATTTATGCGAATTTATGCCAAGTGTGTAAACACCAGGTGACAGCCAACTTTCAAACTGCCGTCCGCGACTCGGATTAAAAAGCATTCGCCGCTACTTCACTTCTTTCCTGTGCTGCAGAACCTGTTACTGCTTTTTTGCGTCTCGTTCTTTTCAGCTCAGGGTCTCACTGAAGTTTTATACGCAGCCCTAATCCTGTGAGAAAAAAATGTTACGAAAATTTAAAGAAATTATGGCGACAAATCATCATATTAATAAAGGGCAATTTTGAATTTTAATCCAGCCATTTAAATTTTCCTAAAATTATGATTACGACTATGATGACATGAAATGGAAGCCTAATACATCTACTGACTAGCTAAGATTTCCCGCTGACACTGAACTACCGAGAGCAGCCAAATGTTGCTTTTCACGAACGATAGTTGTTGTACAGCTATGAGGCAACACTTGCTTTCCATGGTGACCTAAATCCTGTCAGTATGGCACAACTTTTGTCACATTTTTATCATTTTTTTATGTGTTTAAAGAGACAGAAATGACTTAGCCGACTAGCCGGTTGGTTTATGCGAATCCGTTCTTTGCAAAATGTGTGAGATGTTGTTCATTTGAATAAAACCTTGCTGTCACAAGTCGCCCGCTGGACACTGCAGACACTCGTTTTGTCTTAAAACATCCTTTTTTGTTCCAGTGGTCTGGCTTGTTACCTGACTGCATCCACCGTTTCCTGTGTTAGCTCATCGATTATTTGCAAAGTCTTGCCATCATTAATCATGACTCCTGTTTTTCTGACTCCCTTGTTGTTTGGCTTTATTTCTCTCTTGCTTATTGTAGTCGCTCCACATGCGACAAATTAAACTCTTTATTTGTAAAGGAGCAAGTGCACAAACACAGAGAATGAAAACTGTTTGTTTGTGCACTTGCTACGTCCCCAGTCGACTTCAACATGGAGACATTTCGGCCTCAGCTACGCCTCAGTGCATCATCTCACATGGATCCTGAATATTTCTGCTTTAATGTTCTTGTGCTCATCTCACACGTTATTCTCTCACAAGTCAGGCATGGCTGCTGCTTCATAATCTGTCATCACTTTTTACAGACTAAAGACCTCATTCTATATTTTAGTTTGATGTTTCAGCTCTAGTATTTATGATTTTACATTCGCTTGGTATAAAAGCCCGGACTCGATGAGTTATGGGTACATTAGATGTCTTTCCAACTATATCTGTACGCCCTTGATGACTTGTGAAATTGCAGACCTCATAGTCCGGACTTCTTACTTTCCGTCGGCGCAAAACCCTGAGGTCTGCAAATTCACAAGTCATCAAGGTCGTACAGATACAGCTGGCAAGACACCAAAAGAACCCGTAGCTCATCATGTCTGGGGTTTTGTACCAAGAGTTTTGACCGATAGATACCGGCATAGCTGAAATGATGTTAAAGAAGAGTATCGTCTCTAGTCAGATCGACTTTAAAGGGGACATATTATGGAACATTCACTTGTGGTCATTCTGACTGTTGTCCAGTGCGCGTATACAAACCAAAAAAAACTGAGAGAAAATAAACCCTTCTTTTTGCCCGTAAGAACACATGATATAGATACAATATCATCTGGTAGACTTTTCCACCTCATGTGACCTCATATTAGAAAATCCCCTCCCCTGGACTGTTGCTCAGCTCTTCTGTTCTATGGAGGGGACGTGGCTCTCCAGTAGTGCATCTACATACTGTACAAGGTGGAATCAAAAAGTTTCGAGACTAGTTTTGTCACAGTCAGCAATTAGTGCTGCTCTGACCATGTGAGGTACCACGTCTGCGATTTCATCATGGACAAAGAGCGAGCATGAAACTTTGAGACATTTGACATGGTTCGGCAAGTTTACGGCGATGCCGCGAAGAGACGTTCGAGATGTTTTCCGAAATGATTCATTGGAGATGTTTTTTTCACCGGAAACATGGTCTCTCAGATTTGACTCCTGCGAACTTCGCTTTCTTCCCGAAGGTGAAGGTCGCTGTTTTCACACCATCGCGGAGATCCAGTGCAAATCACATGAGATGCTTGACATGCTTCGAAAAGAAGACTTCCAGGACATATTCCAATTGTGGCAGGAACGCTGGAAACGCTGTATTGCTGTGCAAGGGGTCTATTTTGAAGGTGATAGTGTGTGCAAACAGATAAATACAGAAAAGTACTTTCTTGTAAACAGATCTAATCTCAAAACTTTTTAAACCACCTTGCAGACACTAAGGCAATTCAGGGGAGGAGTGATATAAAAGGAGATTGATGTTCAAAAAATGCAATCCAGGAGGGGTTTCAGCCTGAGCATTAACACACACACACACACTTTCTGGGAGTTCTGAGACATGTGTTAACCTGGTAAACACTGGTAAATCGCCACTGAAGCTAATGATCCTAATAAAAACGCACAGCATCATGTGCACCGTGTTGCACAAAAGTAGAAATCCTTCTTTTTAAAGTGCCTTGTCTAGCAATACATCAGCTTCAGCTGGTACTCTCTGTACCCAAAAGTGGGCCAAAGAAGAGAGCCGTGGCGGCGTGCCAGCGTCGTATCCATATGCCGTGCTTACTGAGATTCATTCTGGTCTTTTTTCTTTTCTTTAATAATGCACCTGCACCACAGCACTTTAATAAAAACAATTTCTAGATCAAAGTGATTTACACAATAAGAGTCTCTTTATCAAGATCTGCATCAATTACAGTGGCTGTTTTCATAAAAGAGACAAAATAAAAGGTCTCCTGCGAGTCTCTTGTGAATGTGACGCTGTAATGTTTTGCCACAAGTGTGTATCAGATAAACCCAAAGTCTTGACTCCATTCGGTTAGATGCCGTTGAGTAATCTTCTACACCAGCTATGTCAGATATGCCACTAATAAGTTATTGCTACTTAATAATAAACATAATGTGTTTGTGTATAATAATGAAAATTATATAATCGTTATGATGGTGAAGTCTTTGCTTTTTTAATCATTAACGAAAGGAGTCTCCAAAGTCAGTGTTGTCTAACAGTTACAGCTAAAGAAATGGCAAGTGTTGCACAATCTCGGAGGCCTTTGCAATAAAACACTCTTGCACAAATCTTATCACACTTACAGTTTTTAAAGATAAAATTTTAGCATGTTTTAAATTTAAATGAGTGGTTATTATTTTTATTCTATACCATATCATTATCTAAGCTCAGATGCTGCTGAAGATCATTTACAACTTAAAAGCATTAAATATTATCAGATATAATACTAGTAAAAATGTAAGCTCTGATATAAAAAACAAAACATATTAAAAAACAATAAACAAATTCACAGTTAGTTAATCAAGTGTCTGCAAATTATTAGGGATAAAACTTTTGCCACAGTTTTCAGAAGACAGGAAAAACAGAGGGCAGGCCTGCCAACCAGATGTGCATCCTTACATCCTGAGGCATATAGACAGCTCTTGAAGAACTGGAAGTGTGTTTACAAGCATGTAAATTGGGTCAACATGTGCCCAGTGGTCTATTTTTCCAAATAAAAAAACGGGCCTAATATACGGACTTGAGGCATGCCGTGCTTTGTGACGCTTTGGGATGTTACTACAGAGTTTTGGATGAAGATGTTACGATCATTAAAGTGTTTTTGGCAGTTAACTCTGCTTTGGAGTGTAGTGCAGTGAAACTGAAGACAGATGGAGATGGAAAATTTTAACGATAAGATCAGGAAAAGAAAGGCGAGATTGTATTGAAATCACAGAAATATTCTTACAACAGTAGTTAAAGGAACAGTCATAAATCCCTTCACAGGTCAGCGATCCTCCTGATGGCAGGTGTGTGTGTGCACGCAGGTGTGAGTGTAAACAAGCAGCAGAGGTCATGTGACTGAGATTGAAATCACTTCATTGTTTAACGCTTACAAATCCGAGTCGTCACTGAACATAACAACGGTGTTCTTTTTATTATTCACGTTTTCTTGCATTTGAATACAGTGTCAATGACAATGTCATGCAAAGCTTCAGCCAAACTGCTTTGCAATGTACATGTGCTGTGATATATCACGTTATCCTTCTAGTTCGTTGCTTTTTTTATTTATTTAAATGCTGACTCAGCTGCACCCTAAACGCATTAACAATTTTGTTGTGTTCAAGTCAAAATTGAGCATTGGTGAGCGTTAAGGTGAGGCTGATAGTAATGGTGATTCTTGTTCTGTGATTTATTACATATTCTGATAAATTGTGTCTATATCATGTGTTCTCATTCCCTGTAGTAAAAAAAAAAATAAAAAAAAATACATAAGCAAACTCAGCAGTAATGATGTATTTTAGTATTCATGACCACTGTAATATCTCAGAGCCATACTGAAGAAGGTTTTAAGCTCTGCCCACTCTGCACCATTACATCATGTCATGTATCATATGTCATATGAAAACTTGTTTTCTGATATATATATATATATTGCGCTTTATGTCAACAACCTGTAAAAACTAGTAAAAATACACGAAAACATGTTTTTTCTTTTTAAACGTATTTTTCATTGAATCATCTTATTTTTTTCGCAGTGAACAGAACAAACGGAAATTTAACAAAGTTGTTTTATTTAATATTTGTTTTAAGCTGCTTTAAATAATAATAATAGTAATAATAATAATAATAATAATAATAATAACTCCATATTATAACCATAAGAATTACCAAAAATGTGACTTTGGTAATTGACTAGTATTGACTAAGTATGGAAGTAAACATGGGCAGTCGTGTGCATTCATTTTTTTTTAAATAAGAATATTAACAAAAACCAGGAAACAATTAACGGTGATATTTATTGCTTGGAAGCATTACTTGATTTACATGTGTGGTTGGTTTTGCCTTAAAGTTAAACTTTTCCAAATGATTTCCTACATATTTACATCTAAACCTTTCCATGACTCAATTTGCCTAACAAACCTGAATGTCTATGCTAAATTGGCTAATGAAACAAAGCACTGGTACAATAAATCAGCAAGGAAAAGAGCTTGAAAGCTGCTTCTGTGGACAGATGTGCAGTGCTCGGTGTGGGGGAGGGGACGTCGGGGCGCAGGGAATCATGGGATATGAATGGAGGCTTATTTTGCTTATTTTAAAAAAGGGTTACTTGGAATTGTGAGGAGATTTATATTTAAAATATGGAAGGAGTCTCCAGTGTCAGCACTTTTTAATCCTCAGTACGATCTCAAACTTATGTTGTTTTTTTGTGTCTAATTAACTTCAAGAGAGGAAAATAAAAGCTTAAGGGGATCAATGTTTGTTGTTGCTATAACGTATATGATAAAAAGAACAAACTGGTTGTATAGACGTTTCACAATAGTAAACTTATTAATAATAGACCAATAAAAAGTGAGTTTTTCATCTTCCTTATTTTGACTAGTATATAGAAATAGTTTATTTTATTTTTAATTAAATAATTTGAGGTAACTTTTTTCTATTAAACAAACATGAATTATGTAGTCAGTTTATCTTTACGTTTCATTATTCCGAATAAATTTGCATCCTGAATTCACTTTCTGGTAAACAGCATACAGAATGAGTTCAAATGAAATATTCCATAAATTTGTTTTCATTAATAGATTGTCAGGTGATGAATATTAACTCAGTAATGAGTAATGAGATAATGTCATCGTAATGATAGCTCGATATGAAAACTAAACATCCTGAAATCATGAATTATTAAGGTGAAGTAATGACATAACATCCTGAACACTGTCTAGAGCAACAGATGGGGTCCAGTTGGTAACTGTACACCTAACATACAACACGGCTGTCATGGGAGGTGAATGGAATAAAATATCAACTAAGGGTTTAAAAAACAAGTGAACCTAAGGTTATGTCAAAACTACTGACAAAAAAAAAAAATCCTCTCTAAGCTTTAATTAAATTATAACTGAAGGCTAAAAATCTGCTTCTATTTTTAATTCCTGCCCAATGTTTGTAAAATTATAGCTTGCGTTAGTGTTCCAAACCATGTAAAGATGGAACCTTCTTAAAATGTCCAGTAGACAGAGTGTTTAGATTCCTCATAATCATTGTAATGCATTTAGTGCAAAGTCTTCAATGCAGCGTTTACAAAATTTGAAAAACATGAATATAACATGTTTATAACATGTTTATGTCCAGGCCGCTAGTGGTTAACATATGCAAATGATACAAATATATCTGTAGTGTTTGGAAAAAATTAACAAAATAAAAGAAAAACATTAGCTGGTCATTTGTTTGTCAAATTGTCAACGTGGAAAATGTGCGTAGTGTATAGAGTGATAAAACGCTGTACTCTGTAGTGATTTTTAGATTTTTGTTTTCTGTACTATGCATTAGGTAGATAAGTCATCTTACTGTACAACTTTTTACTTCGAGCAGCAATGAAAGATCTGTAGGATGTAGAAATGCCATCGCGTGTGTGAATTCTCACTCTGACAGTTCCTCGACCTCAGCTACATCACAGAAGTTCGTAATCGATTCTGACTCTTTTCAACTCTGACTTTCCAATTGATTTTGACTTTTGAACGTATTCAAATTGAATCTGGAAGTTGCCACAAGTCTTATTTTCCACTAGTAGCTGGACTTAAACCACCCCAGCATTGAGCAGGCAGTTACAGTGGTGTCTCAGCATACAAACGCCCTGCCTCACAAATTTTCGCCTCAAGAACTGAAATTTTGCAAGCAATTTGCCTCAGCATACAAAGCATTTTCGGCATACAAGAGAACGCTCCGAGCCCAACCGAATGGCTGAAAAATTACATGCACGTCCAAAAGTCGTTCACAACTTGTCAGGGGAAAGCCAAGTGAATGTTTTTGTCATAGGTAGCACCATGGGTCCCAAGAAAGTTAGCAAGGACGGTAGCAAGAAGAAAAAGGAGCCGCTTTCAGTTTGGTTTTTAAAGCAGCAGGGGCCAAGAGGAATCATAAATTAAGGTTAAGTGAGGTTTAATGTCTAGTTCTTTCATGTTTTACTTCATTTACATGTCTTTTCTAAATGTTTTGATTGCTTTAATATGCAAAAATATGATTCTGGTGTTGGAAATCGGTAATATCGGTAACATTTGTGGGTGGCTGGAACGGATCATCTGCATTTACATTATTTCCTATGGGAAAATGTGTTTCACCATAAGAAATTTCGCCTCCAGGAACAGATTAAATTTGTATGCCGAAGTACGGCTACACTAAAGATGCCTCAAGGAACGCGACGAACGTCTCACGTAGCACAGCACGTTCACAAGGTCCTTCCTACAAGCCTCATAGCCGACAACGATATGTGAATCCCGCTCAAATGTCGTCAAGTCCCGAATCGCGAGTCATCGCCCTGTCAGCCAAAAACAAACAAACAAGCGAACAAACCAGAATCGCAACATGTCCCGATCTGCGTCTGTATCAGTCTGGAATGCGTAATTGGTACGTTTTCTTGACAATTCCACTATACGTCTCTAACATCCGACATCCGAAAGAGGTGCAACCCAAAAGAAGAGGAGTGGGGGCGGGAATCGATCGTGGTGACGTCACTGCCATCATGGTGACCAAGTGGATTCCTGTTCCTCGGTGAGCTGGTGTAGAGGAATAGCGGGAGATGACGTCATAGGCAGCGTTCGGCGTCGGCTCCAATAGGTGATGCAGTGTGATGCAAACACACACACACACACACACACACACATATATATACACACATATACACAAACACAATTGAAAAATCAAATAGACAAAGAGCCAAATGATGATGCGGTTTTCTCTTATTACCCCCCCCCCCCCCCACGTTAGCCCCCACACCAACTCCACCCCCCCCCCCCCCATGCGCTGGAGCATGGGGTTATTAAGTTGCACGTTGCGACTGTAACGCGATGTAAGAGAAATAAATGCGTTTCCCCGAACAGCGCGGTCCGTTATTAGCGGGAAACAGAAACGGTTCCTCGCGCGTCATCCCGACACCTCGCTTACCCCTTTGTTGTTATTGCTGTTATTGTCTCTGATGATGATAATGATGGTGATCGTTATTATCTATGTGTATAACGCGTAACAATCTTACCTTATGGTGATGTGTATATATATATATATAATATATATATATATATACATATATATGTTTTTCAGCGAGAGGATTAATCCATGACGGGTGGGTGCGAGCCTTCCAGCGCGGCGCGTTCACGTCTCCCCACAAGCGCGCGCGCGCACGCGGGACGGGGAAATAAATAAATGTGCGATAAGAGCGGCCCTGCGCGTCCCCGATCGGTGATGCTCCGCCGTGTCGATGTTGCCATAGAGAACTGAGCTGCTTATGGGTTGAAAAAAATCAAATAAAATAATAATGATGATGATGATGTTTATGTCTATTCTTCTTCTTCTTATTATTATTATTATTATTATTATTATTATAATCACGCTAAGAATAAAAGATCACGCGAAAACGCAAAAAACCAAACAGCGCGATGATGGAGGCTAAAAATAACGGAGTGTCTATTCATTCTGTACGTGCACACAAAGCCTCCCTCTCTCTCTCTCTCTCTCTCTCATCCGCGCTCACAAAAACAGACCGAGCCCATTTAAAGAGATACGAGCAGCAACATCACTAACGCATCATCCCGCCAAACTCTGCGCATCATATTCACATATTCATATAAACACACCTTTCTGTCATTTCACACACACACACAAATTCATGGTGCGAAATGGTGTAAATTCTGCTCATTTCGTTCCTGAGTTCCTGGCAGTTTCTCTAGTTAGTAAATGGTGCATTAAAAATCACGTAATGATGCTTTATAAAGAAAAAACGTGTTTTTCTTTTTAAAACACTAAAATTAGAAGTGAGATTAAATGAAATATGAAATACCGATTGAAAAATCCAACACACAGAACAACAGTCACTATCCACAAACTTTATTCTAAGATGGCAATTTGGTCAATTTGGAGCAAGGGGGGGGTGGGGGGTGGGGGAGGGATAAGACATTCTGCTAAGGGATAGAGAAGATGTAGTGCACAAAAAAAACAACATATTTAATGATGCTTTGTAAAAAAAAAAAACGTGATTTTCTTTTAAAACAAAGCTAGAAATTGGAAATTTGGAAATGAAATGAATGGCAATAACAAAACAACAGTCATGATCCTCAAAACTTCTAGATGACAGTTGAGTCAATTTACAGGGGGGGAAAAGAGCATAAGAGCGTCTGCCAAATGCCTAAATGTAAAAAATCTTAAAAATAATGAGGATAGAGAAGATGTAATAAAAAAAAAAATGTAATGATGCTTTGTAAAGAAAAATATGATTTTCTTTCAAAACAATGAAACTTGAAATCACAAATTCTGAAATGAATTGAAATACAGGTAAAACAACCAAAAAAAAAAAAAAAACAGTCCACAAATCTCATTTTAAGAGGACAATTTGGTCAATTTAAAAGGGAAAAAACTAAATAGGTTCTGCTTGTTAGTACTTTTAGTAAAGAATTTATTGTGATACCCACTGTGTTCTGTAAAGATGTTCTGAAGAAATATATAAATATTATTTTCTCTACCAGTTACATGTAAATGTTTTTATCCATTTCATCCACATAAACAAAAGAAAGGTTTTGTCTGTACATTGGTCAGAACTCTTTCTTCTAATGATATCTTTACTTTTCCTACATTGGATGACCCGAACCCATACATTTCACAAAATCTTCTGTCTGTCTGTTTGTATGTACAGTATGTCTGTCTGTCCAGCCAGGTTGGTGTGATACTGAGTTGAAAACTTTCTGAAACTTTTGCTGCTCTTTGCCGGAAGTTGAACCTGCACCATAAGTGAAATCAAAATGTTGAGTAAAAGTGATGTTATAAACAGTTATGTGCCGGATTTAAAATAATCTACTAATGCGCTACTCGCTCAATGCAAAACAAACACCTGCACTAATAGATATTAATTAGAAAAGCTAAACTGAATATTTTTACTGGGATTAGTTCATATTTTCACTTTGGCTGAAATAACAGCGCTGACGTGGTAGAAGTGAATTTTAACACGCTGGAGTCGTTTTAAGACAAAACTTCATCTTTATCTGATCGACCTTTTCCATTTCTCATCTGTGATTCTCTCTCCGATTACCGAACAGCGAGTGTATTTGTCTGAGCACCAAAGAAGTACAACTTAGTGTAAACAAGGCGTCAGATACTCAACAATACAAATCGATATTTGATTACTGTGTATTAATAAGTTAGACAGAGAGTCTGCCGTACAGAAAGACACACAGACATGAACGTGGGCTTCAACCTGAAATAATAATATACAGTGCGTAACTTTTGAAATTACCAACTCGGTGACAAGTTTTGTATTTTAGTAGTATATTTTATTTTACTACTATAAATGTACTTTATCAATTATTCTTATACAAAAAAGATTATGACAAAAAAACAATCCTTATTTATTTGTTTAGATTCAGAAGTGACATGCTGCTGTAATGTTGCAATCAAAAAATTTTTTTTATAAAGAATGAGCTTTGAAAGTCTTGTCCCAGTGAATGTACATACGTACAGTCTACTGTACCACATCTTCTATTACTTCTGCTGCTACAACTGCTACTACTCCTTAGAATTATTCTTCTATTACTACAACTCCTGCTTTCTGCACTATAGCACTACTATTACTACTGATTCTACTACTATCGCTACTCCTATTATTACCGATTCTACAACTACAACTAATAATAATAATGGCAATAACTTCTGGCTGAGTTTCTGTAATGTGTAACTGGTGTTGGTGAACGATTGTGTGTCCAGTTCTCACAAACAAACACTTTTTCCTGCAAGTTGGTAACAAGTTATCCATTGATTTTCAAGGATCAGCCGTTCTACTTACTGAATGTTCACGGGAACGATTGCATTGGGCTCTGAGCCACCTCGGCTGGTATCGGGATCGTCATTCACAGACGTACAGGACTCTACGGCCCTCTTTAAAACGTTTGCATCATTCAAATGCTTTACTGCAGCTAAGAGTCTCATAACAGTACTGTGCTCGAAATTTCACCACAAGCCCCGGTTTGACTCGAATACCCCACGTTAAACCTTATTCACATATGATACACTAATCATATTTATTATGAGTGCATATATGGCTACTTTATTAATATAATACGATCCTGTTGTTCTCATGTACTAATGTTCTATAGATGAATAATATTTATAATAACTCCAGCAGGTGTCCTGAACTCTCCTGCTCCACCTTTACCTCGTTAAGCCTGCAGCACGCGTGCTCCTCCACAAAGAGCGAGCTGATCTATTTATAGCTCGTCACCCGCGCGCACTCGCACCCGCGTGCACAATACACGCAGAAATCCTATACGTCTGTTAGAGCGCGCTGCGCGTGCCCGGGACATGAATAATGCAGGGATTTTTGGTGATGTTAGGAGTTAGGAGAGGGGTGCAGAGGGAAGTGCACCCTCTTAATAATGCATCAGTGTGTGTGTGTGTGTGTTTGGGGGGAGTAATGGGGGATGTGCTATCTCAAATTTCTAGAAAAGGGGATTATGGGACTGCCATTATTATATTGCCAGGTCATTTGTTACTGATGCAGCAACCCTTATAATAGGTTTGGCTAAGAATTCATTCACCCTATTTATTTATTTATTTATTTATTTATTTATTTATTTATTTTTTTAAACCAGATCAATTTTAAAATTACATATATTTTGTTAAGTATAAATGTAAGTCTTCATTCTTCATTCTACATATTTTTGTCATGGTTTGTTTTGTTATTTAGTAATAATATTTTTTTAATGAAACAAAAGCATTATTTTTTTAACAATAACCAAAATTTCCAGCAGATTTATTATTTATATTATATTTAAAAACTTAAAAAATGATACCTTGATTTTATTTTATTTTATTCAAATGACAAAAATAATTAAGACATATCATAAAGCAAATTACAGGCAGATAATCATCCATCCATCCATCCATCCATCCATTTATTAATATTATTTTTAAGACTTTAAGATTTGTTTATTTACTTACTTACTTACTTACTTATGTTTGGTTGTTTGTGTATGTGAAACAATGCTAGAATTATGTTCCTACCATTATAAATTGTCGTAATTCTGCATATGTTCTTATTGTTAAAAATATATATTATTATTATTATTATTATTATTATTATTATTATAATACAATTTAATATAAGTAAGCAATCCTTTAACAAATACAATATTTAAGCAATAGTTATGTCATATTAAAGTTGTTTTAATAATAATAATAATAATAATAATAATAATAATAATAATAATAATAATAATAATTTTACATTTAAAGTAGTATACTTTCTCTGTGTTTCTAATAAATTTGGAGAAAACTGAATCAGATACAAGGATGTATTAATCATGCAGGTTTAATTAATAACTAATATACTGATTGAAATGAAAATATATTGTTGCTATAATACGTTTGGTCGCACTAGAGTAAGAGGGATGATTATACAGTATGTAGCATGTTTGTATTACACTGTAGCGGTTACTTTCAAGGCCATTATTATTAACTGAATACAATTTTAACTACAGTTTTTTTTTTTTTTTTTTAAATAAAATCTTAAATGAAGCCAAGTTCATATTCCATAAAAATAAAAATAAAAAAATGTCAAATTTAATTTTCACCTGTTTTTGTTAGAATCAGTAACTGTTTTAGGGAACAAAAAAATTGCTAGTAATTGTGACTGGATGACTTTCATCGTGAACAAGTTCAACCTTGGAAAATAACGAGCTTTTCTTTTGAAATAAATAAACGGGGAATTGTATGGTCTCTCTCTAGCCGTTGCAGTTTACAGCCCTTCTGTCTAAGTGGACATGTATATACATGAGGTACACTGGCCATTATTTCCCTGCTAATGTAGTGCACTTATAGCAAGACTTGTGAGCCACTTGGGATTCAGAGAGAGTGGTGCCAGTGTGAGAGAGCCAGGGTCGCCCCCCCACACACCCCCCACCCCCACCCTCACCCAAACACACACACACACACACACACACACACACACACTCCCTATACATACACCACACAATGGGTCTGCTTATTATCAGCCCCACTCCACAGCAGCACACAAATTAATGACAGGCCTGGAGATTGTCATAAAGCAGCGTTTATACCAGATTAGTGCACATGTTGGTGCGAAAAAGCAGACGTTCAGTCTTTTATAGTCGTGCAATAAATACACAAAAAAATACACAAAGGTTTAATTTTCCATCTTTTTCATTATAAAGGCAAAACTGATTTAACAGATTTATATATAAGGTTAATGAGTGTGTGTGTGTGTGTGTGTGTGTGTGTGTGTGTGTGTGTGTGTGTGCTCTCTTAAGCATTTTTATTTTGGTCCTCAGTGAGTGTGTTATCTAACAACACTGCCGAGTTGGAGAATTATGCAAAAAGTGTTAAATGTAGAACTGAGAAGCGTTTGCACCTGGCACTGCTCTCCTACGTTTGGCAGTCAAATCAAACCACCAACGATAGAAATGTGGCTGGAGAAGTATGTGTGTGTACACAACAGCTACAGCATGCACACTGGAGAGGCATCTACTGTATGTCTCGATTCCCATTGGTCGAGATGTGTTGATTCATTTCCTACAACAGCAGTTCGGACAGTTGCGGCACAACAAATCACAGGTTTATTATAATGCGCTCGGTCTAAATTGTCAGTGTTTCTGTGTAACTGTTTATATGTATGTAACAGCGACTCTTTGTATTGGAGTCATACATAATATTAGATATGAATACATTTATATAATAAATAATGCATTCATGAGGCATTTGGTTATATTTCTATTTATGAAAGTGCATTACATATTACTGCTTTGTTCATTATGCAGTAGGCAATACAGGAAATGTCCATGATGTCCATAAACACCTTTGCCATGTTTGGTATGACAGCATGAAACTGGCCTTGATCTTTTTTTTTTTTTGTTTAATATTTGAATAATCCATTCATCCATCTAGGAACCTCTGTCGTCCAACCAGGGAACATGGAGGCCAGTGGTGACCACTGTATTTAATCCTGTTTTGTACGACCGTGGTAGGACCTCTGGTCAACATTTGTAAACTACCGGCAATTTGAAAAAAACAAACAACAACAACAACAACAAAAAAAAACAATTAGACTAATCTGCATGTCTTTGGACTGTGGGAGCAAACTGGAGAACCCAGAGGAAACCCACCAAGCACGGGGAGAACATGCGAGCTCCATGCACACAGACTTGAGGTGGGAATCAAACCCAAGACCTGGAGATGCATCATACAATCATAATATAAAAAAAACAAACTACAACAAAATACAAAACGTTAAACCTCGACAGCATGACATAAAATCTGACCCAAGAACATACTAATGAAACCATGTAATATAAAACACAACATACAACATTTCTAAGCTGTGAATCTTTACAATATGCTACAAAAGTTTACAACTTTACATGCTACAAAATGTATTACAAAACCTATATATACAACAATACATAGTACAAACATGCTCATAATGTTTACTACAAAACTGTACAACACACTGCAAATCGTTAGAATGCTAACTGCCTTACAATTGCACAATTCAAAACTTTAATATTCACAAGTATTTTATGTAATGTTACAAAATATCCATAAACAAAACTGTGAATGTGCACACTGCAAAACCTTACGGTATGCTACAAATCTTGAGCGTTTTACAACATAACAGAAAACATTATAACTTAACAGATTACAAACCCATAATAAACTACAACACCACACAACTTTACAACATACAACATTTTTAATAGCTTTTTAACATGCTACAAATATACTACAAACCTTAAAGTTGCACTATAAACAGTTACAAAATATAAACCCACTACAAAATGTAACTTTACTGCACATTGCAAAACTTCAGTAACGACATATTAGAAAACATTGCAACTTTACAAACCACCACAAACCTCATAGTACAAAACGTTACAACTTTACAAAAAAAGTACCAAACCTGAACACACCTTTACAACATACTACAAACTCCTATTTTCTTTAAAATACATTGCAGCTACACTGTTTACTGTACATTGCACTAGAAATCTCAAATATAGAACATGCTCCAATACATTATAAAACACAATACAACCATTCAATATACTATATACTGTAGGTTTACACAATTCTGTCCATTGCAACAACTTTGCAACATGCCACAAAACGTAACAATGTAATTACTTATTACATTACAAACATATTAATCCATTATATTACAAAATGTTACGACACTTTACAGCAAATGTCATTCTACAAAAACTTTACAACTGCAGAGACATTATGATAAACTGACATTCCGCAAACTGTAACAATAGACTACAACAAACCACAAACCTTTAAACCTTACAACCTGACACAATTCTTACACACTTGCACACTATTAAAATCTTAAATTATAATGTAAAGCTACTACAAAACATTACAACTTCACAGCATGATACAAAGCACAACAATTTTAAAACGTACTACAAAATTTACAGCGTGTTACAAACTTCATGCGACGCAACTTTACAACTTTACAGCTTACAATAAACCGCATACTAAAAACATTTATGACATACTTCAAAACTATACAAAAAAACTACAAGAAATTACAGCTTTACAACATATAGTACCAGTCCAAGGTTCTAAATTCTGGAGGAATACTGGCCCTTTTTCTTTTCTTTTTTTTCTTTTTTTTTTTTTAAACAATGGAATAACACATGGCATAACACAACAACAACAACTCTAACGGTCAGATGTTATTTTAAGTCATGAAGGTCGTCTGTTCTGGAACAGTTCTTGCAAGAACAGTATTGTTTCGAGTGCATTTGCAAACCTCATCAATCACCAGGATGAAACTGTCTCTCATGAAGACCTTCCCAGGAAAGCGAGACCAAAACTTGGCTCTGCTGCAGGGGAGACGTTCATTTAGAGCCACCAGCCTCAGAAATCACCAATTAACCTCAAGCAGCACCTCAGATTAGAGCCGTTATGAAGCTTTACAGAGCAGAAGTAGCAGATAAACATCTCAATATCAACTGATCAGGGGAGATTATTGTATACTTTGGATAAACGCCTTCAGGGTTGTTTTACAGTGTTGAAAGAAATAACGACCGCGGAGTTAGAAGAAGGTGTGTCCAGACTTTTGACTTGGAGTGTAGTGCAAACCTGATACAACTAAACTTTACAACATGCTACAAATTTTTTACAGCATACCGACGAAGCTTACAGACTGGCACGCTATAAAGCTTAACAGCTTTGCTACATACTGCAAAACTTTACAACATGCTACAAAACTTTACAGCTTAACAACAGACTATAAAACTTTACAACACGCTAATAATGTTATGTTAAAAACCTCAGCACTTCACAACATGGTACAAAAACAAGCTAACAAAATGACAAGATAGTAGAAAATCTAGCGACTTTACGCGAGGCGCTGGCAGTGGAGAGACCTCGCATTAATCTGACAGAATCAAAACATTCCACAACTACACTTATTTTCATGTGAAATGTGTCTCCACTGTTTCTATAGAAACAATAACACATTAGGATACAGAATACGTGTGTTAATGTAAACCGGAGACAAACGGCCCGAAACAGTAAATGTGAGTTTGTGTGGCGGGTTTGATCGCGCGATGTGTAATTAAGCCTCATTAAGGGGACGATGTGCGTTAGCGGTGCTGCGCCTGATCTCACTGTCGTGTGTGATGTAAGAGACGCTTTCAGTGTGACTTTCGGAACTTAAACGGCTCACCATGCTGCACTGCAGATGACTCAGCCACCGCCGTTACCACGGAAACCAGCCTCCTTTGCAATCAGTCTCTTGGTAACAGTGTTGTTGCCAAGTAACAGCATGTGTGTGTGTGTGTGTGTGTGTGTGTGTGTGTTGAGTTACATTTTGATCTATATCTGATTACGCGCTCATCCTGACATCGACAGCTTTCTGATTAGTTCGTTTCAGGCGATAATTATAGTGCGGTGGAGAGGATGTGTAGAAAAGGAGGGCGGAGTGTGTCACGGGGTCGTTTGGATTCATATCAGAGGCTCTGGTTTGTCTGTGGAATTCCAGGGTAATTGAATTAGGAGCGAGCTTCGATTGAGGAATTAATTAGTTAACGCAGGAGTTAATCGCGTTATCCCGGTGTGATTGTGTGCAATGTGGAAAAATGTAAATGATTTTAAATCACACACGCAAACAGATTTCTGTTCATTAATAATTAGCACTAACAGGTTGTTCTATTAACGTTGTTTTGTTTTCTGCTTTATCCCAAAAGTATTGGAACGTACGGATTATGAACGGGGGAAAATAATCATGGCAAAATTGCTTAATTTTTTCCCCACCGCAAAAACACTAACTTGGGGGGTGTAAACTTTTGCAATAGATGGAAAAAAATCTACAGAATGTGTGAAGCTTTTATAAAAATGAAAAAAATAATAATAATAATCAGCAAACTGGTTTAATCCTGGACAAACAGAAGAAGGGTTAAACGTTTTTGTTGTTCTTCCTCTGTTCATTCATAAAGGCCACGGCAGTCCACCTACACCAATCTCTCTCTCTCTCTCCCTCTCTCTCTCTCTCTCTCTCTCACTCGCTCAGATGACGTCAGAGATGACGCACGGCTCCCCAAGTGGCGCGCGGATCAAAGGCGATCCACGAGCATGGCACAGAAAAAAAAAAAAGAAGAAGAAGAAGATATTTTTAGCAAGTGCTAGAGAGGGGAGGGAGGGAGCGAGTGAAGGGAGGATGGAGGACGGAGGTGGCTGCTCTTTGTCTAGTGCCCTTCACATGGAGAATGTAGTACTGCTGCTTGTTTTGCATGTTTTTTTCCTCCAGGATCTGTTCATCTTCTGGTCTCTGTGCATACGTAGCAGTGTTCTAGGTCAACAAAAACAAAAACTTGGGTATAGTGTGTGTGTGTGTGTGTGTGTGTGTGTGTGTGTGTGTGTGTGTGTGTGTGTGTGTGTGTGTGTGTGTGTATGCGATTCAAAAAGAACTGTTTATCTTCCCTGTAAGAGAAGGTGAAAGCTGGACAGATGGTGTCACTAATAAATAACCGCCTTCTACACACTGGTGTGCAAACGCGCGACAAACAGGAAGTCAGATGGAATACGACAAACCGAGCCAATCACTGAGCGTCTGCGCGCTGAACACGGCCGCTACAAAGCCAGTGTGTTTATCGAAGATTGAAGTCTGGGTTCTGATCGGTCGAATCGGATTCAAGTGTTGATTTATACGAATATGAATTTAGTTGTTTCCGTAGTGACACACACTTTAAAAGGAGCTGGTCCGATCGATGTGCTTCCAGGATTAGACAGTCGTCTGTACGGAGATGTTTGTTTGCCATTTATATAGAAGGAGTTTAAAACGCGCGTTGAAACTGAGAAACTGTTCATGTTCAGCATATGATATTTGTGTAAGATATTGCTTTTCCAATTATATTTAAAATATTTCATACGTAGATCACGAGGGGTGTTCAAGTCAAACCGGGATTTTTGATTTTTGTACAGAATAACAGGACACAATTCTGAGAGTAAAATCCATCCTTTATTGCTCTATATAATCTCCTGCTACACTAATGCACTTATCCCCGTGTCTCACTGGTGCTTGGACACCATCAAGGTAAAAAGAGGCCATGATGTCTGAAACGCTGGCCTCCCAGGAAACACCTTTAATGGCCAAACATGTGGAAATGGCGGGAGTGACGCCGGGACAGTACGGGGGGGGGCGGGGGGGGGGGGGTGTTCAAATAACACTTGAACACTCTCATACATTATGTGTATTATTATTATTATTATTATTATTATTATTATTTTATTATCTTAGTATGATATTTTTCATTACTGCATGTAGTTATATTGTCTAAACCACTGTGTTGGTTGAAGTGAGCTGTCAGAAGAAGAACCACCAACATCTGCTGCTTGTCATATCACATGTCAGCTCGTTTTTATTCATTAACAAAGACTTGTTTAGGCTCAAGTTACTGATTGAACCTTTAATGAAAGCTAAATATGCTGACATTTATACATGATCATTTCTTTTGCAACGAGCAAATTAGATACCAAACGTTAAGGGCATCGAGTGGTTCGACTGATTCCTCGGTCCTTTGTTCTGTTTACATTTACGGCATTTTGTCAGATGCTGTTATCAAGAATGATGTAAATTTTGATCTAATTATACATTTGAGCAGTTGAGAGTTAAAGCCATTGGCTCAAGGGTCCAACAGCAGGGACTTGGTGGTGCTGGGGTTTGAACCTGTGACCTTCTGATCCACGGTGCAGTAACCACTGACTGTGGCAGGTCTGAAGTTTCAGACTTACACACCGTTACCAGAGACGAACTACAAGCAACACAGTGACTTGATACAAACCAGTAGCTTCACCGCTCTGTGGTCGACGTCCAGCTCTACGGCTTTGCGTCAGTGATCAATCACATCCTGAGAGATGGAAGCGGGCAGAGTTGTTATCATAGGCACAAGATGGCAGCAGAGGAACGTTCCTGACGCCCCGACTCCTTCCAGTGAAGTTCACAAAGTCTTTATTCATAATGAATAGACCAGGTTTGAATCCAAACATCGTAAAAGAGAGAAATGTACAGAGAGTAATTATCACTGCAACCCTTTCAGGTCAAACAGCATTTAAATCAGGTTGATTTATATATATATATAAATATCTATCAAAGTATTAGATTTTTAAATAATAAAAAAAAAAGATAAAAAAAACATGATTTGTCTTTATTTATTTTTATTTATTATTTTTATTTTAGCATAGATGAAACATCCAAGACATAAAACAAAGCAAAACAAACAACAACAACAACAACAACAAAAAATGACGTAGTTTGTAAATTATATAAAATATACAATGTACAAAATAAAAAAAAATCTTTAGATGTAAAGCAAATTTAAAAAATAGATTTTTTTTAAAGCCAAGGTGTTTATTAGAGCCTAAAATAATAATACATTAATACATAATAATATAAAATGTTAATAGATTTTTTGAGGAAGATTACAACGCTGTATCAGGTATGTCCAGCATTTGGAAAGGCAAAATTTATATTTTAAAAATTAGATCTTGAATTCCAATATACTTATTGTCTACAGTGTTGAGGAGTTATGTATGTATGAAAACATGTAAAAAAAAAAAATAAATACCTGCCTTAATTTAACATGATTATAATAAAGGGTTATATATAACTTATAATTTTTTTATGAAGTGAGGATCAATTTTAGTAACTGTTTGCATCTTGAAAGCATTAAACTCGCTTTTTGAGAAAAAAAAAAGCAGAATTTTTTTATAGATTGAAATATAAATCATCTGCCGTTCTAGAGCTTGATGATGAAACAGCTGTTCTTGCTGAGTCAGCGCTGACGCTGGTCCGATCCTCTCGCTGTCATGTTGATGAATACGCCTTAAACATTCCCTCGCTTTTTTTCTCTGAGGTTAAGAATAGCGCACACTAAGTTTCATGTACAAGATCCTGATTGGTCAGTGTTCACGCACAGACCTGAGCGTGGACTCTAATGCATCGGGTTTTCAGTTTACCTTAATATGAGTCCGATTTTATGATGCTTGATAACTCTTAATACACCGTTACATCGAAAATCTTCAAGTTGCATCATTTTACTGCCTCGTGACTACGCTGACTCGTGCTTCTGAACACTGGCGTTTTCCCCAACCCCCGTGTTGAGCTCTCAGAGTGTGTGTGTGTGTGTGTGTGTGTGTAAGAATGTGTGTACGCCAGTCCATTCGTGATTCTCCATTCTTCCTACAGCTTCCAGTGAAAATCTGGTCGTCGTATCGTTAGGAAGATCTCCATTCCTTATAAAAGTGCACTCCAAATGAGTAGACCAGAGATGTGATGGAGGTGATGGAGGAGATGGAGGAGATGGTGGAGATGGTGGAGATGGTGGAGATGGAGGAGATGGTGGAGATGGAGGAGATGGTGGAGATGGTGGAGATGGAGGAGATGGTGGAGAGAGCTTCGACGTAAGCAGGTTACGATGATATAAAAAAAGGAGAAGGAAGATATCATTACTGCTGGGAATCTACCGGGTCCATTCGACTGGGACGAGAAGCGAAGTTAAGAAAGAAATGTCTCCGGTTTCTCCATTTTGAAACCCGCATGCGTTTTCCCAAACCGCTCTCCTGTGATTTGATAAAGTGTTGGCTAAAAAAAAAAAAAAAAAAAAAGAAGTTTATTTTGGCAGTTCGTTTAAGCTCATAACGTCAGCCTCAGGAAGCAGAAACGAGTTCAGGGAATAACGTCCACATGTTACCAGATAATCTTCTCTCACACCTGCCTCTGGATGAGCTTTATTGGATATTTAAAAAAAAAAAAAAAAAAAAAAACCCACACACACACACACACTTTGTCATTACCTAGACATGCACCTTTTTTTTTTTTTTTACACTTTAAACAGAGAACAGTTTCTGTACGTATGGAAGGAGTCTCCAGTGTCAGTGTTTATTTATTTATTTATTTATTCATTTATTCATTTATGTTTCTTAGCTTCATGATCAAGGAAGACCTTTGTCTTTGAGAAGGTTCTACGACTCACTCCGCTTCATCACACCAATCTCTTGTTGATTATTTTCCAAGAACAGGGCTTTATTCCTTAGATCGCACATCGCTTACGTCTCTTTTCTTTACATTCGTTATAGCAGAGTTGCCTTTTCTGTCCCGTTCATAAAGAAATCTCTTCTATCGATCCAAATGGATTTCCCCCAGCTGGGCATCCACGGCTCGGCTTTAAGAATCTCCGGCTAGAAAAAAAACGATGCTCTAAATATATATAGACAAGCTAAAAGACTGGGAGTAAAAGGGAACATAATATCTGTGCCATATGGATTACGGCACAAAGAGAGACTAAAGAGATTAATCCATGGCTGGAATGAATAGTATTCATTAAACCGCCCAGCTGTTGGAGAAGCTCCTAAATAATCATTACAGCATTACTCAGAGCTGGGGGAATATTATTTTAAGCACTGCCTAAAGTGCTGCTGCGATAGTTTGGAGGGCTTTTAAAAGGTTAAACATCCTCGCTGTGTCTGTGGCAGCGCAGCTTGGAACTTTTTTATTTATTTTATTTTATTTTTTTAAAGAATAGTTCGATGATGTTCCTACTGTAGGTCTCTTACAACATCCACAACCTTAAATGTAGCCTTAGATGAATTAAGCTTATTAAAAGTCTCAGTGAATTCTCTGAATCTGCATAACAGAGCGGATGAAAGTTTGACTCTGAATCGTAAAAGCCAATGGATGTCGGAATCCCATCTCAGAATCTCCGTCACATCGATCGAGAGAGCCTGAACAATCTCCCCGGCCATTAGCGGGCAGGCGGCCTCTCCGTCTGTTGACCTTCTGGTCCGTGGTGTCACATCGTTGCTCTGTTGGGTCCGAGGTCAGGGATGGATGATAACAGCTGGTCTCCTGAAAAAATGATTTATAATCCGAGCACAGCTTTACAACATAGTGACCGGCAGTGATGGCGCATGACATGGCAACCTTGGGCGTCTCGCTGTATCCTCACCTCTCCTGACATTTCAGCTATTAGGACACACACAGGAAACTCATGCTGAGCCGTTTTGTGGGGATATAATGTGTTTAAAAAGGTAACCTGATTCCACATGGACCTCAATAGGTTAAAAAAATGTGCTCGTTAAGACATTGTGCGTGATTGAACAAATTCTACATGAAATTCTACACAACGTTATGATTTGACTGCTGTGATGTCGGCTTGCTCATCAGGGACAGTCTTATCATTTTGATTCATACACGTTCGCATCTCATACAAACTTAGATCATTTTTGGATTGTGTAAAGCTGCTTTGCGACAATGTCAATTGTTAAAAGCGCCATACAAATAAAATTGAATTGAATTGAATCGAATGTCATTATTCTCTCACCTCCATGTCACCTGCTCTCCCTGCCGACATCCTCTCTCTCTCTCTCTCTCTCTCTCTCTCTCTCTCTCTTCCCCTCGCTCTGTACAGTAAGTCCCCAACATACGAACAAGTTCCGTTCTGAGAGTTCGTTCATAAGTCCAATTTGTTCATAAGTGCAACAAACATCGTCTAGAAAACAATCAGCTATATACAGTATACAACTCACAGGTTCCATGATCTTGTCCTTGTTCTTTGGAATTGTCCTGATGGTTGAAGGATTCATGTTAAAAGAACGAGCAACGTCTGTCATCTTTTCACCTCGCTCCATTCCCTCAATTATTTTCAGCGAAAATCCAGACATCCTGGGGTGCACACTGCACAGACGAGACAATGAACGCTGGACATGTGATCTAACCTCCACAACTGAACACGCATGAACACGTGTTCATATCTTTTAAAGTTCATAACTCGACTGTTCATATGTAGGGGACTACTGTATATGAATATCAGTAAACAAATGGTGTTGATGCCATGACGGTACTATCCGTTTCTGGGCTGAATAGCAATTATTATTATTATTATTATTATTATTATTATTATTATTATTATGTTAGCACACTTCTATCATTTGACTAATGCTCATTTTCTCACTGCTCTCATCTTACTTTTTGTGGGTTTGGTTTGGTTTGGTCGAACTAACTAACCGCAACTGGCGGAGCTGGTAAACCAAGCGTTAGTGTAAGTAACAAGGGTGAAAGTAGTTTTAAATTCCTACTGGTGCTGTGTAGCCAAAAGGGGAGGAGAATAAACCATGGAGGTGGTGGACAGTCCTGTAAGTCTAGTAAGTTGTTCCGCTTTAGAACATCAGCTACATTAACTTGAAGGTTCTGGGGTTGAATCCCAAATCCCGTTAAATGGAAAGCTAGTGGACCACAGTATGTAGGGTGTTCAATCCCTTGTTCCACACACCAAGTAGTGTCTTTGATCAGGGGTTAGAGAGGGTTTAGATTGGGATTCAGCCTTGCGTTAGTAGCTACAGTATGTAGTTAGCTTTGTAGCTCGTGTTAGGTGTAAATAAAATTTAATTAAAAAAAAAACAGGGATGATTTAGAATGACTTAGAAGCAGTTACTAGGGAGACAAAGTGTTGTTTAAGGATTTTTTGCAGGCAGCTGCTCTCTGCTCAGGACTGCGGACCGTACAGACACACCTTTATTTACCCTCTCGATGGGATGCTGATTTTAAAAGAAATCACTCGAAGCAACTACAACTGTGGGCTACAGTGGGGGACAACTTCCCTTTTTGGGTGAATGAAACGTCAAAACCCAAATTTCTCTAAAAGTTGAGTAAACTTTTTTTAAAAAAAGGAACTCGTTACTAAACTTTTTTAGCTTGAGGCGGCTTATTTTTCAGGTACAGTGTGGGACGTGGAAGGAAACCTAGAATTAAACGTCCCAGTGCAGTTAGTGTCCATTATCTCCACGCGCCTGATACTCTGTCGAACTAACTGTTATATGATGCTATTTATCATAAGGAAGTAGCTGAATCAGCTGTTTTGGTGTGTAAACTGTGCAGGATATTTGGTCCTGCAGGACTGGATTCAAACAGCCCCACAGTGTACCGTACTACACTTCTACTGTGTACAAACACTACATATGGACTGCAAAAAATATATATAAAAATGACTGACACTTTACTCAGTCTTACTAGTAAATAATAGGTTAGTCATGCCCGTTATCTGGATAATGAACTTTCTGATAACTAACATTAATGATAGTTGAGGGATTAGCACGCGACAGGAGGTCAGATGTTTACCCAAAAGTTTTTCTTTCCACTCCATGCAATTACTCACACTTTCTAGTCAAATTATTCCATATATATATATATATACAGGGTGGCCATTTATATGGATACACCTTAATAAAATGGGAATGGTTGGTGATATTAATGTCCTTTTTGTGGCACATTAGTATATGTGAGGGACCAAACTTTTCAAGATGGGTAGTGACCATGGTGGCCATTTTGAAGTCGGCCATCTTGGATCCAACTTTTGTTTTTTCAATAGGAAGAGGGTCATGTGACACATCAAACTTATTGGGAATTTCACAAGAAAAACAATGGTGTGCTTGGTTTTAATGTAACTTTATTCTTTCATGAGTTATTTACAAGTTTCTGACCACTTATAAAATGTGTTCAATGTGCTGCCCATTGTGATGGATTGTCAATGCAACCCTCTTCTCCCACTCTTCACACACTGATAGCAACACCGCAGGAGAAATGCCAGCACAGGCTTCCAGCATCCGTAGTTTCAGGTGCTGCACATCTCGTATCTTCACACCATAGACAATTGCCTTCAGATGACCCCAAAGATAAAGGTCTAAAGGGGGTCAGATCGGGAGACCTTGAGGGCCATTCAACAGGCCCACGACCAGGAATTCCTCTTTTCAGGAAACTCTTCATCTAGGAATGCTCGGACCTGACACCCATAATGTGGTGGTGCACCATCTTGCTGGAAAAACTCAGGGAATGTGCCAGCTTCAGTGCATAAAGAGGGAAACACATCATCATGTAGCAATTTCAAATATCCAGTGGCCTTGAGGTTTCCATTGATGAAGAATGGCCCCACCATCTTTGTACCCCATATACCACACCACACCATACCACATCACTTTTTTTTGTTCCAACAGTCTTGGAGGGATCTATCCAATGTGGGTTAGTGTCAGACCAGTTGAATGGCCCCCAAGGTCTCCCGATTGAACACATTTTATAAGTGGTCAGAAACTTGTAAATAACTCATGAAAGAATAAAGTTACGTTAAAACCAAGCACACCATTGTTTTTCTTGTGGAATTCCCAATAAGTTTGATGTGTCACATGACCCTCTTCCTATTGAACAAACAAAAGTTGGATCCAAGATGGCTGACTTCAAAATGGCCACCATGGTCACCACCCATCTTGAAAAGTTTGGCCCCTCACATACACTAATGTGCCACAAAAAGGACATTAATATCACCAAACATTCCCATTTTATTAAGGTGTATCCATATAAATGGCCACCCTGTATATAGTATATAGAACTGAGTTCAGTATAAAAAAAAAATAAAAAAAAACATTAGCTGAGCAGATTTTAGCTTGCGTTTCACCTCGTTAGCACTAAACAACATGAAACATTGTGTTCTGTGTAACTTGGCGGGAACTTGGCACTGGGGGCGGAGTTTATAAGGCATGCTTGCCCCACCCCCCCAGGTCAAAACCATTATAAGGTCTCACAGCTGAGGTTGTTCTTCAGCTCCTTAAGCTTTATTACGGTGATGGATGTGAATTCGTTTCTCCGGGGTTAATTAAACACTAATTAACGTAGCTGTCTAATGCTAAAAGGCTCGTCCTCGTCTGGCCCCCGATATGGTGCCACAGCTGTTTCCTCCATCTTACCATTTAGGAATTTCATTCACACACATAGACACACTCACACATGCATGAAAACCTATTCACCTTCTTTAGCTCAGAGAGACGAGAAGCTAATTAGAATTGACCGGTGGGCATCGATTAATTCATTTCTGGAGAAATCCGCTTTATTTATCAAACCGTAATCAGTTTGTGTGCTGAATATGATTAACACTAATCATACGAGCAGGAGCTTTATATTATTCACACCGCAGGGCCGAGTCCGTCGTGCGTAAATGAAACCGGAGTGATGCCTCAGAGACGGAGACGTCCAGGAAACTGATAAACAACCAATAAAGCATTTGAGGTGGAGGAAAAGTCCTTTTTGCATCAGAGGAAAAAAAATAAAAACTATTTACATAGGAATTGTAGAGTTGATGGAGTTTGGAAGAGTGTGAACAATGTTCCATAAATTTAAACACATAATAGATTTTAAAAAAAATATATATAGGCAGCATTATGACAGCATATTGTTCTGCATAAAAATTTATTGATCAATGATTCATTATAATTATAATAATACATAAAAAAAACAGGAACATGTGATTAAACGCAATGAAACATTTTGTATAATATTTATGCAGATTAATATTGTGTGTAAAATGCCTCCCCCAGCTTGTTTCTCAGCTCTGCTGTTCTCTGGAGGGGCGTGGCTCAGGAGTACCTCATTTGCATATGCACAGAAACAGCATAGTTAGAAATAAAGAAAGTAGGAGGTAAAAATTTAAATCCCTAACTGAGGAGTATTTCAGCTGGAGCATTAACACACACACACACACACACACACACACACATTTTGGTAGAGCTCAGAGACCTGTGATAACTTACTGAAAAAAACGGTCAAGTCAAACAAGAAAAACTTCAAATATATACATTATATTGCAATATATTTTTTTTATCCACTAGTTATTATTATTTTTTTACATTCTTTATGCTGTATTGTGATATTGTGATCACCTTATGGAGTTCTTAAGGTCACATTTTAAAAATCTTTATGCATAACAAAAATATCAAATGCTGTCATAATGCTGTTTATACACACAGTGGTGTGATAAAGTGTTTGCCCCCTTACTGTTTCTTATTTTTTGCATGTTTGTCACACTTGTTGTGTGTTTCAGATCAAACAAATTAAAAGATTAGTCAAAGAAACCAGAAGTAAACACATCATGCAGCTTTTAAGTGAAGGTTTTTTTTTTATTATTAAGGGAAAACAAAATCCAAAACTACATAGCCCTGGGTGAAAAAGTGTTTGCCCCCCTAAACCTAGTGACTGGTTGGGCCACCCTTAGCAGCAACAACTGCAATCAAGCGTTTTCGATAACTTGCAGTGATTCTGTTCCAGCGCTGCGGGGGGATTTTGGCCCATTCATCTTTGCAGAATTGTAGTAATTTAGCCCCAGACCATCACACTACCACCACCACCATATTTTACTGTTGGTACGATGTTCTTTTACTGAAATGCGGCGATGCTTTTACACCACACACGATGGGACACACACACCTTCCAAAACGTTCAACTTTTGTCTCGTCAGTCCAAAGAGCATTTCCCCAAAAGTCTCAGGATCATCAAGATGTTTTCTGGCAAAACTGAGACGAGCCTTTATGGTCTTTTTGCTCAGCAGTTATGGTGGAGTCATTAACACTCACCTTAACTGAGGCAAGTGAGGCCTGCGGTTCTTTGGATATTGTTGTGCTGCTCTCTTGGCGTAATTTTAGTCGGCCGGCCACTCCTGAGAAGGTTCTCCACTGTTCCGGCTCTTACTGTGGTTCAGTATGTGATAAACCAGAGTTAAGTTATGTTTTAACCTAACTGTAAAAAACATAACCTGTAAAAACCTTTATTTAAAAACTGAACGATGTGTTTACTTGTGTTATCTTTGAGTAATATTTAAATTCAGATCATTCAGAACAATGTTTGAAGATCTGAAACATGAAAGTGCAACAAACATGCAAAAAATAAGAAATTAGTAAGGAAGCAAAAACTTTTTCACACCACTGCATATATATTGAAACGCATTTTTCCATATGAAACAATGTAAATGTAGATAATCTGTTCCAGCCACTCAAAAATATTACCAATATTACCAATTCCCAACACTATAATCATATTTTTCCATATAAACACAATCAATAAATTTATAAAAGACATGAAATAAAATATGAAATGAACAGACATTAAACCTCACTTAATTTATGATTACGCTTAGCATCGCTGCTTTAAAAACCAAACCCAAAGTAGCTTTGTTTTCTTCTTGCTACCGTCCTTGATAACATTCTTGGGACCCGTAGAACGACGTCTTAACTAAATCTTGCACAAAATGCAAAAAAAAATATTTTCAAATAGCAATTTTTCAGTCGCACATACACCGAAAGACAAATTTCTTGCAAAATGTCAGTTCTTAAGGCAAAAATGAACGAGGCGGGGCGTCCGTATGCTGAGGTTCCGCTGTACGTTGATCTGTTTGACAGATGTTTACAGATAATTGGGTGGAAGAGCTGGACAAAGTAAATGCCTAAAGCTCTGCCACATCACGCTGTTTTAGCTGAAACTATAAAACAAATCTAAAACAACATCTTCTAAAAAAAGGTTCTGTTAAAAAAAAAATCTAAATTCTAATTCTAAATTTGATCATTTTATGTATTAATTTTTTTGTTTTTTTTATCTTGAAGTGCGGTGAGCACCGGGGAAGACGAACGCTGGGAGTTTCCATCGAAGCTGTGCTCGTATTATTTAGACAAACCAATCCTGAGCTGATTGTGACCAACCTTAAAGGAGTCGCCAAAGCTTCAGGATAATTAACAGATAAGACATGAGCTGGAGTGTTGCAGTTGTCATTTGGAGGATGGAAGCGAATTGATCTCTCTGAGTCGAGCGGGTGTGTGTTGGACTGATTGGAGCCTGGAGAAAAGGTGTCTGTTCCGTTCATGCTAATAAAGATATTGATCGCGTGTCCTGGAAATTAGTGTATTGTCGTAAACGGCCTTGACGTCAAAGCGACAACTGACTGACTTCACTGAATCGTTTTTTTTTTTTTTTCTTTCTCATTAGTTCGCTTTTATTACTGAAGGCTGCACAGCTGTGCATCAGGGGGAAGACTTAAGGTCTCGATGACGATGATGATGATTATAATGATGATGACAATGATGTCGATGTCCCTCTCGCCTCAATAATTAATTCAACACATATAATTGTGAGATGATCAAAGAATGTTTTTTTTTGTTGCAGTCAAAAAAAAAAAGTGTGATAATAATAAAAATAATAAAAAAGCAATTAAAAATGAAAAGTTGAAAAAAGTTAAATATTTGTATATTCAAATGATAATGTAATGAAAACTTATAATAAATAAATAAAGGCATCACTGGTTTCTGGTGCACTTATTATCCAGTTCATGCTATTATGCTTCATTTTATTGGAATTAAATCGACGTCCTGAATTCATAATATACAGCACGAGCAGGTCCATGGTCCATTTTTATCACACTTCTGATTGTTTTTGTATTTGTTGAATTAACAAATAACACTGATGTATGTCTTTAAATCAGTTCAGCGCATTAAATGTTTGTAACAGTAAAGGGTGCGTGTCGGTGTGCACACACGTAAACCTGCCCCGAAAAATACTGTGCGAGCTGTTGATATAGAAAATGAATCGTCACTTTTGGAATCAGGTTTGAGAATTTGAGAACTGTGCTATGGTACATGTATTAACTCCTGAATGGAACGAAACTGCTTATGGCATATCGAGTCACACTGAATGTTTAGGCTTTGACACGTTTCTTTTACACCTGAACAGTTTGACAGCAAAACGAGTTAAAGACCATTTTTAGTTGTTCACTCAATGTCCGCAGATAAACATGGTTGTCTACTGTGAGGCTCAAAAAAATGAGTTACTGTTTTTTTTTGATTATCATTGTTAAAACTCAACCACGACGTTTATCAATATTCTACCACATACTGTACTTACGGTACATTAAGAGAAACACAACTGCAGGCTGATTCATCCACCAGGACAAAGGAGTTGGAGGTGGAGTTGTAGCGTTTTGTGAAATTGTTCAAAATTCATACTTTATTTAATAAAGTTTGATTTAATAAAGACAATTTGGATATGAAAGTTGTGACCTTTGTGGCTCAAAGAAACAATGCAAAATAAACTTTTATTACAGTTTGTAATGCATCTTGATATCTCATTTTGCTGTGAAAATATTTGTTTATATAAATAGGTGGGCGTTGTGAATATAGACTTACGGGAATAAATCTTGTGCATTTGTTGTGCCAGAATATCAGAACCAGTTCATTTCCTTCCTTCCTTAAACTCCCTAGTCGCCATTGGCAAAACATTTAACACAAGCGAAAACAAACAAACAAAAAAATCAATTTTGCAAGAACACATTTTGTATGCGTTTGTTACGTAAGAACTCAAATAAAGTTTGCATGTGTATTTTAGGAACTAAATGTATAATGTATGTGTGTACTTCGTACATCCTCCCACCTGACAAGCGGCTAGAGGAAAGGTCCGACCTCCTGAAGCCGTGGACAGCCTTCCCGGATTTTTGCGTTTGGACGAATTTTATCTACCCACAATGCTGTTGACCCGATGACGGGGGTCGAAGAAATGTGTGCAAGTGAGCAAAGACGCCACACGGGGAATTTATTCGGAAACTCTTTGTGCTGAGAAGCTGCACTTTTTTTTTTCACATCCTGTTGCAACATGAGCAAGTAGTTTGTACTGGAGCCGGATGAACTTTGGTTAGAAGAAGGATTTGTAACATGAAGCGACCGTGCTGAATTTGTCTTCATTAGGATTCTATCTGCCGTCATTAAATGCCAACCAATTATTGGTTCATTCACTGGAATTGAGCCTCACAGTGCAGCCTCGAGGTCTAATGAAATAAAGACCATTTCAGTACATAAAACTCAAATGACGTCCTCTTTATTACTGTGCCGAGACATAATCGTCTATCGTTGGCGTCGCAGCCGGTTTTATAATTAGAACAATTCGCTCGGCTATTGTAACACTTGCGTCAGCGGTGACCCTCGTCCGGCAGGATGAATTGTCACTGCTTTTCACTTCAAGCTCCGACGGTTCACAGTTCATATGAAGGTCAAATATTAAAAAAGCGCTTTTAAGATGCTACCATGAGTCCATTTGTACGTTCAGTCTGCTGGAATAAGGAATAAAACACGCTGTGTCTAGTAATCAGTGCAAACGTGTCTATCATTAACTTTAAAACCATTTTGGTGTGTAGTGGTGTATGGCACCAGGCCGTTAGCGGCGGATCATTTGCGTGCTGAGATACGGGGCGGAGCCTCGGTGGAGCTGACTTGTTTGTCTGGCGATTCCAATGTTTGCCCGATCAGGTTGAAGTCTGAGGAGTTTGGATGCTGGGTCGGTGGCCTTGGGCTCTTTGACTGCCAGGTCCTGTGCATGGCGGGTTGTGGTGCAGTGGATGTTCTGGGATCTTTCCGTTCCTGCACAGCATTGACTTTTTCTCGATTTGTGCTACATTGGCTTTTCAATGGGGTTGGACCTGATGGGCTTGGGTGAGCCTTAGGTGCCCATGATTGTCACCACTTTACTGGTATATAATACTGTTCGGTTCACCTGTTAGTGGTGTTGCTTGTTACAACTGATCGGTATATAACACATGATACTATAGCAGCCTTTCTTATATTTCTATTTCTGTCAATTCATACAATTTTTGTTTGTTTAGGAAATATTAAAAATATCTTATTACGCTTTTAAAGTTTAGGCTTGGGTTACTAATTACTATTTGTTGCAAAGAAGTCCTACTGTAATAAATATAGCCACAATGTTTCCAGAACAGGTGTCTAGGTTTTGCTGTAGCAAGTTCATAACAATTTTTTTTTTGTTTGTTTTGTCTTTCAGCTGCTCCTGTCAAGGGGTCGCCACAGTGGACCGTCTGATCCGCACAACAACTTGGCACAGGTTTAATGCCAGATGCCCTTCCTGACGCAACCCTCCCATTTTTATCTAGGTTTGGGACCGGCACTGCACCCAGTAGCTGGGGATCGAACCCAGGCCTTCTACATCGCAGGCCAGAAACCTACCACTGAGCATCCAGTGCCCTCGAGGGTGTAACGTTGTAATTCTAGCTACGTTCATTCATGTCAACTATGTATCTCTATATTCTTGTGTGAATTTCAAAATTCTTTCAAATACCCACAACAGGGCACTGCTGGTGCATAAAACATTATCTTACAGTAGGTTTTTGCATTTTTGGATACTGAAGCTAAACTAACGATTGTGGTGAATTCCTCCTCAAATCATAGTTTCAAGAACAACGAGTGTTTTGTGAATCTGCTGTTTTTTGTCATTCATTCTCAAATGGTGTTCACCTGTTCCATGATTCATTTATCAATTAATACAACTAAAGCTATTATGTATTTTAACCAACCATTACGACTGCATCAGCTGTTAAGACGAACACTGGACGCTTAACGCATAAGGAGGATGAACGGCTCGATGAGGGTTTCAGGGGTGCAGGACTGATATAGTCCGTCCTGCTTCCTCAGCAGCGGATCTTCTCTATTCGACCATCAAGCGTGACAGCATCGTGTGTCCTCATCAAGATCCATCGGCTGGTCCGCTACGAATGTGTGTGTGTGTGTGTGTGTGTGTGTGTTAGTGCAGTGATTTGAAAGCAACTGATGAAGCGAGTGGGAACGTAATCAAAAGAGCCCAAGAGGGTATTAATCAGCCTGACAGTTCCTGTGCAGGCATGATGGTGCAAAATGTGCCGCCATCTGTGTCACAGGTGCGAGAGGTATTGTTCATTTTTTTGGCACAAGGTCCATAAACTTGTGGACTCACGAGCAATCGGCTGCTTAGTTCAAAATGCGGTATCAGTTTACTCAGACACATAAGAAAGTAGCTGAAAGGAAAAACACTGTGATGCCTTTGAAGTCAACAGTTCAAGTAAAAGGCTTCCAGGAAAATTTCCTGGATCTGGGTTTGTACACCAGAGGCTGGGCCTTCATCGCCTTGAAGTGTTGCGATTTTTAATGATAAAGTTATGATTCCTGAACAGAAAACTCGAGAACATTTCCCATTGTTGCTTTTGCCCCGTCTTGAGCAGCCCAATCTGGTTTTCCCCCCATATAAGAAGATCCCCTCGTCCTCCTTGTTCCTCAGCTCGTGTCTCAGCAGTGCCTCATTTAAATAAACACTAGAATGGTGTGTTTGGTCGAGGAGTGAAGCATTGGGGTATAAAAAGCTGCATTATCTGGATCATTCCTACATTCACTTTGGGGATCTGCGCACACTTGTTAATTAAATACTAATTAAATATCGGACCTTTAAATCTATCATTTCCAAAATGCAAAGAACGTGACACAACTATATGACAACTCTGAATAAACTGCATAAAGTTGGCTTTAGACAATGAAGCGCCCAAGGATAACACTGAAAATGATGCTACCGCCACCAGGCTTTACGACTCCCAGTTAAGCGAATTTTAAACAAAAGCCTTTAAAAAAAGTGCAATGGGGGTGAAAACTTACACAACGCCCTGCTGGTTTACGCAAGATTTCAAGCACTTGATGTAAAACCCAATGTGAAGCTTCATCTCTGCGTTTCTTCGGCACACAGGATCTTTAACACTCGCTTTAACTCGCTACTTTTATGACTTCCAGTAAATTTTTTTGGTCCAAGTCAAGGGCACACATGCTGTAAATCCTTTTCAGAAATGAAACGCAGACACATTCATATTACTTGGCGGCAGAGTACTTCGGACGAGGTATAAATATCCTCCGAGCCAAAAAAGAAAAAAGAGAAACTGAAAGCAGGGCTTTTCTTCTGAGATGTGTCTATTATTACTTTTCTCTCCTGAAATTCTGGTAATAATATCAGATGATACCAGAAAATATTGCATACGCGTTGACTGGAAAAAAAAAAAAAGTCCTGAGCTGAAAGGTTGTTTTTTTTTTGTCTTATGGTGGGTGTATTTAAGTTGTGGAACTCAGTAGACACATTTCAAGGAAAACACAAAAGTTATTAATCAGTCCGAGACTTATTTTGATCAAACGGTTGTAATGCGTACATAGATAAATAGATTTTAATATGTTTAAAAGCAAAAGAGTGTATTCAATTACATATACATTAGGAGTAAGATCATAAAAATTACTTGAAATAAATAAATAAACAAACAAACTAAACTAAACAAACTAAACAGGCCAGGCCACTGATCGCCGTTATTTAACAATTCGTCAATGCGTACGAAAGTCACGAAATCAGAAACAGGCTAATCTAATTAACAACTCGAGACGCCTTCGGATGTTGGGGCTAATAAACGCCGCGACGCTGTGCTTCTGTAGGGATCGACTGTAAACACTCGGCTAATCTGCTGTTTTCAGCGCAAAGGCATATTCAGCGATGGAGAACATTTGATATACGTTAATATATAGATATATAATGCAACGCTTGCACTACTGGCAGTGCGTATAAAACCAGTCTTCGGATTTCTGTCTAACAGGGTGTCTGTAGGTCATTTTGACAATGAGAGGCAACGAGACAACTGTGTCCTCGGAAGATCGTTAAAAGTTATCGTGAGTGATACGCGTATAAATGAACTTTGCGCTAGCTTATTCAGACAATTCAGCACTTCCGGCTGTTAACTTGTAAAATATAAGTTTGTACTACTTAATTGAGGACCCGCAGACACCCTGCTGCTCCCCGATGCATTGTAATTTGTGTGGCAGTGTTAGCGAAGCTTTCATGGCTACGTCACAAACTGTCCCTGTTCTCAATTCACAATCGACAATCAGTCAAATCCCAGTTCCGTTTCCTTCCTTTTCACATACGCGGAAAATATTTCGCCTTTGTTCAGGTAATCAAAAACTAAAAAATAAACTCATTTTACTACTCATCCCAGAAAATAGGTCCGGCACAAATCCGAACCGTCTCACGACGGAGACTCAGTTCTCAACTGCGATATATTCAGAGCATAAAAAGAAAATGTCTTTGCGAGTAGCCGTCCTCAGCATTGCTCCTCTCCCAGAGAATCCGTGTTATCTGCCGTGTCCACGGGCGCCGGAGCGGCGCGCATTTTCCCCCGGCCGCTGGTGTAGGCGCTGGCATGGGCGACGCTGCTGCTGTGGCCTGGGTACAGGTCCACCGAGCTGGAGATGGACTGCACCGAGCGATCCTGGAAGTAGTGGAAAGCCTCCTGGTCGAGGAAAGCCTGTTCCTCGCGGAGACCCTGCTCGAAGAGCTTGCGCTTGTGCCGGAACTCGATGACCGTCTTGGTGTAGGAGTTGAGCGTGGTGACGGAGGCGGCCATGCAACAGGTGAAAGATCCCCACGCCATGCTGAGAGAAGACAAAAACGGAGAAACTTTTCATCTTGGCAGCTCTAGAAAAGGAGTTTAGTTGAGCAGTAAAGACACATGGAGCCATAAATCAAGACTTTCTGCAGGTTTAGGTTCATGCTTTAGCCTTGCGGTATAACTGTGGATTAAAGCATTAAAAAGTTATGCAAGAATCATTTTAAATTGTCATGTTTGTTCTCATGACCTAAACGTTTGCTCCACGTTCACATTACAGGTAGTCACCCGACTTACGAAACATTCGAGTTATGAATTTCCACAGATATGAACGGACCGTGTACTGTGCAAAAAATAGACACTGCCGTGCACTAGACACCAAGAGTTACAATTATATCAAATATTTTCAGTGTGTATTTGAATGTATGCAATGTCCAAACTCTGGTATATTGTATGTGTGCGTGTGGGGGTGCAGATGAAAAAAGTCGGCCTCACTGGTTTCAACGAATCAATCCGGGAGCGCAATGATAGACAATGTAAAGCTGTCCTGATGGTGAAAAATCTGAATTTCAGAAAATCCTCAACAAAACAAAGTTCACAGTCCGTTGTTACGGGTTTTGGCCGCATGATGGCAGGGTTGGGAAAGGGGACAGAGATCTAGTCGAGTGGATTGGTACGCTTTACGTTGCATATTCGTGTCAAAAGCGTATAAGACTCACTTTGTCTGACTTAAGAACAAATCCGACTTACGAACATGCTCCCGGAACAGAACTTGTTCATAAGTCGGGGACGACCCGGTCAAGCCACATTGCTTAATTCCAAGTTTTGTCATGGTGGTTAATTCCAAGTGACGTTTATCTGACTCTAATGTGGTCTGTCCTCTGAAATGGCATCTATGCGCACATCGATACGTCTTCGATCACATGGTCTAGGTGAAAAGATGTCATTTGTGTTCGAAAGCTCATTCATTTCAAACAATGGATGCTACCTTACGCAAATATATGAAAATATAAGCTTGGGGTTTTGCTTTGGACGACGCCGAGCAGTTACTCTGCAGTATTTGTTGAGGCCCAGAAAAAGGAAGAAAAACAGACGCCTCACTTTAAGCCTCACTGCTATAAAATCCCCACACCGCCAGCGCTGATTGATGACATCAGCGTCCTACGCATGCGCAGAGGTAAAAAGTCGCATACATTCCTATCCGAACATTCTCATTTAAGTCGCACAACCTCGTACTGGACATCTATCCATCTAGGACGACGTATGAAAGATCCCAACCGTGAAACATCGCATTTGTGCGTTAAGACAACCCTAAAATAGTCAATCTGTGTCCAATTACAGTAAAAAAAAAATCCGATTTGAGTCACTTCAGGCCGGTAATGTGAGCGTAGTCAGAAGTATAAAAACTGGCATAAAACCAAAGAAACTTGAGCCTGTGCCTCGTCCAAAAATCCTCCCAAAAAGTGCCAGAGTAGCTTGTGAGGTCGAGAAAATTAACATGACACCCTGATGGATTTCACCCAGCCAGAACTGCAATTACCTTTTGATTTACAGGTTTCTAGTTTACTGCTTTCAAAGAGAGACAGGAAGAAAAAACACACATGAGAAAGAAGTGTAAGGGGAGAGAGAGAAAAAAAAATAAAACGCTAAAAGAAATTGGCCAGATGGCAAAAAACAAATGAAGCAATTTCATCCTGGGCTAATGGATAGCAGTAGAGCATCTGTGGTAATTCAGCCAATGTAAATACCACTTTCATGCCTGTCAGAACCCAGCGCGCGTCTCAAGAGCTCTTATCCCAGCTACGAAATACCACAAATCATTCGTACGATATAAATGTTTCATCGCTATACGAAAAGAAAGTCCGATATGTATATATACCTGTATCCTCAGTAAACGCCCTCGGATTTAACTCCACCTTTAGGTTTTGGTATGTTGCATTGATCTAGAGGAAATCTCATGCAATACGGGTGGAGAAGATCGAACGGCCAATTCCAGGTCAAACATAAGAGAATTTCTTTAAAAAACAAAAACAAAGGAAAAGTGGAAGTGTTTGTTTGTCAGTGCTCAGTGCTCGCTGAACTCAACTGATCTCTTTAATGATGTGAAATTCCGAGCATCTTGTATTCATATTTAATGATCATGCTTTAGTGCAGCTTAGGACTTAGATTAAACTTATTAACACAGTATTGGTGCTGATTTCATTTTTTTCTATGTTATACATATAATACAGAAAATATGTGCGTCCAAAGAAGCCACTTCTGAAATTTATTCAACATGGAAGTGACCAAATCTGCTAACTTCAGCCGTTTTGGAGAGATGATGTTGTACAGTACAGAGCAAAAGTTTGGACGCCCCTTCTCATTTTTTTATTGTGTTCTTTATTGTGCTCTTTAGCCCAAACGCGTCTCTTCTGCTTGTCGCCTGTCCTTAGCAGTGGTTTCCTAGCAGATCTTCTACCATGAAGGCCTGATTCACACAGTCTCCTCTTAACAGTTGTTCTAGAGACGTGTCTGCTGCTAGAACTCTGTGTGCCATTGACCTGCTCTCTGATCTGAGCTGCTGTTAACCTGCGATTTCTGAGGCTGGTGACTCGGATGAACTTATCCTCCGCAGTAGAGGCGACTCTCGGTCTTCCTTTCCTGGGCCGGTCCGCATGTCAGCCAGTTCCTTTGTAGCGCTTGATGGTTTTTGTGGCTGCACTTGGGGACACTTTCAAAGTTTTCCCAATTTTTCCGACCAACTGACCTTCATTTCTTAAAGTAATGATGCCACTCGTTTTTCTTCACTTAGCTCCTTTTTTCTTGCCGTAATACAAATTCAACCTCTTTGAATGAGAAGGTGTGTCCAAACTTTTGGTCTGTACTGTATGTGCCCCCAAAATGACCATTTTTTCAGGGTTATACTGTCTCGCTTCAAACAATATTCATTTAAAATGCAAATTATTCACATTTTTACTGAGTATTGATGCTGAAATTTGGTGTACCTGTAAACATGGGCGACAAAAAATCTGTAGTGTCCGTAACCATGTCAAATTCATGTTACAATATCTTAAGATTTTAGCTTTTTCGAATTATGCACTTTTTTAGGTTCATGTGAAATCTAAATTGGTCAAGTTTCATCTGAATGACAGTTAAGATCATAAAAAGATTTGAATTTAAAAAAAGAACGGACACTAAAACATAAAAGGGTGTTAAACTGTATTTAGCAATTGTGTTTCTTTTTATCTGATAAAAATACAAATGTGTAGGTGTATTCACCAAAACGAAGCATGGACCGGGAGATAGGAAGCACGAAATATTATGAAAAATGCTGTTATATGATCCTTCCTGAAAATTCACTTTTTTCACCCAGGTCAGACTTTTAAGCACCGCTAGCAGGTTCTGGACGTTAGCATAAAGTCTTAGCATTTGTTCAACAGAGAAGCACTAACAAGGCTCTTCATCTTCAAACTAATCGTCCCACAATAATTGAAAATGGTAGAAAGTTTGAAAGATGGAGATTATTATTATTTTTTGGTCAAAGTTCGAAGCTTTTTTTAAACCAACTGCAATAAAAGAGAAAGAAAAAGGGAAATAAAGATCTAAACCTGCGCCTTGTGATGTGAGTGTTTTATTCTTGGGCAGTGTTGTGAGGAAGGTGCACGTTAATGGGAATGGATTTTCCGTGATAGGAGTCCATTAGCGCGAGATGCGTGTGCTCCGGAATGAGGTCCAGACTCCCACACACTTGCGACTGCTCCTCCTTTAGCACGATTCATTAGGCCAGATTTCCATTCAGCGTGTGGCACACGACGCCTTTTTACTCCTCAGCCTTTTCCTCTGTGGTACGATGCACGCGCGAGGAAAAACGTAAACACGCTTCCTGTTCCTAATTACGAGAGGGTCTCATCTTAAAAACAAGATCTCACTCAAATCAAGCAACAAATTCATTATAAACTCAGACGTATGTGCAGTAGACGGATGCTGGTCAGCTTTTCCTTTAAACCGTTGACGGTCTATTTATCAGAGAGAGCATCAAATGAAGAAAAACATTTTATAAATCATAAAATAGATTCGAGCCTGTGCACAGACAATTACTTCACCATGATGTGCGAACCATTCAATGCAAACAAAAAGGCCACATTGCATTTTTTTTTTCTTCCAATATTTTTTTCCATCATGTCCTAATTTTTTTTCCTTCAAGGTGGATTTATTTTCCCTCTTCTTAGTTTCCTCACATTAGGGGCTCAGTAGGATGAACTCTATCTAAAATGCTTTTTTTTTTATTCCAGGAAAAAACATAATCTCAGGTGCATACATACAGTTAAACACAGTTGATTAAACGGCTGCATAACCAGAACCTGAATCAGGGTCCCTCATTTCAATAAAAACAAAATTCCACAACTCCATCCAGAACCGAACCATTTTAGCAAGTTAAACAGAATTTGTTCATATCGCCATAGTATTGTGTCAGAAACACTGACCAGAAGGACCAGCCGTAGTCCCAGGTGTGCGGTCTCCAGTCTTCGGGTCCCAGACTAACTGTGATCTGGAACACCTGCGTGTACATCATGTGAGCCACCATTCCCAAAAGTCCTGCAGTGGAAACATTCCAGATCAGTGACACATCACATTCAGTTCTGGAACAAAAAAGGATCCCGACAATGCCAGCACTAAATTTAGCTTGTATGGATAGAACAGGAACCTTCCTCTGAAAGGTGATCATGAAGTTTGTTTGTTAAGATTATTATTTTTTGGGGGGGGGGGTTCAAATGTTTCCCAAGTCAAATAGTTCTACCAATCCAGGTGTTATCAACAATGAGAAAATAAAAGCAGCACAAAAAGTGACAATTTATTTATTTTTTTTATATTTAGTGCATTTGAAATTTCATGCCCATCTGGACTGTAGGTGTAATTCCACATTAGGGATTTCTGAGAGTAGCGAGGACTTAAGATTTGGAGGGTGTGGGTGTGTGCATGCATTAAGAAGTGTGTGTGGCTTCAGGTTTATATATTCAATATGCCAGAAACCTTAGGAGCAAGGCGTTATGAGTCACTGTAAAAACGATATTTCTCTGGGGTTATTAGAAAGATGACATTGGATAGGGTTCAAAAAATAAAAGTTCTTTTTGGGATGAATTCTCTTAAGCATCTAATCAAAGTGAGGATCTCGGTTGGATGTAGCAGGCGAGATGAGAGGCATGCTTTCGCCTGACTTTGATGTACTGTGTTGTGCTTCAAAATCCAATTCCACAAGAATTTTTGTTCTTTAACAATGAGATCGTTGGGGGAAAAACAGTATTATGTATATAATTCAAATTCATTCAAAATTAATTCAATTAATTCAAAATTCAAAGGATCAATAACGTATATATGTATCTATGTATCTATCTATCACAAGTTTGGAGCTGGCCACTGTTATCGAAGAAGGCTCTCTGATTATAGTCCATGATTTTGAATGAGACAGCACTGAGAATACAGTATACAGTATATGAATACGGATCTGAGTATTTGTTATAAGAAGTGAAGGGTGAAGGTGAGCCGGCATTTTCCCACTCCCGCTTCAGATGCTGATTGATAGCACCAGCGTGAACCTCTTTAATCTGTGTCAGATGGCTGTACCGAGGCTCATCTCTGGGTCGGAGATCTCTCCCCGACCGGATGCTGCGTCTGGAATTAGTGAGTATTAAAGGCCCAAATGAACAGAGCTGGCGGCCAGCTGGGCAAATCGAATAATCTCAATTCAAAAAGGAGCAGCTGTTCCTGGCAATCTGACAGCGAGGGATCAGGGGACGAGGCAACCAGGACTGAGATGCAGCCTCACTTTAGTTTCAAAAAAGCTGCTTAAATCCTGTGCTCACGTCAACATTTCTACTTTTTTCCATATAAATAATGGGTAGGTAGATTATGGTTCTTTGGCTTGTCACTCTTAAAAGGCTCTCTGTTAACCTTTCCAAAGACCCATGGGGATCGATTGATGTAAAGTATGCAGATCTATATAGACATTTTGACGGGAGAAAAGTGTTTACTCAGTGAGTTTGGCTTAGAGTCTGGACAGATTGATGGAGATAGATTGAAGAGAGTGGATAGAGTGATGGAGTTGGATTAAAGAGTGTGGATAGATGGATGGAGTTGGATTAAAGAGTGTGGACGGAGGGATGGAGCTAGATTGAAGAATGTGGAAATATTGATTGAGATGGATAAGAAGTGTGTATATACTGTATGGATGGAGATAGATTGAAAAATGTTGGTAGATGGATGTAGATGGATGTAGATGGATTGAGGACACATGGATGGAGATGATTTGAAAAGTGTGGATAGAAGGATTAATGGGAGGATTAATGGATGCAGTTGGACTTAAGGTTGTGGGTAGAGGAATGGAGTGTGATTTAAGAGTGCCAGTAGATGGATGGAGATGGTTTGAAGAGTGTGGATACATGGATTGCGATGGATTGAGACGTGTGGATATTTGGATGGAGATAGATTGAAGAATGTCTACAGATGGATGGAGCTGTAATAAAGAGTGTGAATGTGTAATCAGAGATAGGTTGAAGAGTGTGGATAGATGGATAGTTGGATGTAGTTGGATTGAAGAGTATGGATAGAGAGATGGAGATTGATTGAAGAGTGTGGACAGATGGATGGAGATCGATTAAAAAGTGTGGATAGATGGATGGGGATTGATTGAAGTGGGAGAATTAATGGATGCAGTTGGATCTAAGGTTGTGGGTAGAGAAATGGAGTGTGATTTAAGAGTGCCAGTAGATGGATGGAGATGGTTTGAAGAATGTGGATATATGGATTTGGGTGGATTGAAACGTGTGAATAGTTGGATGAAGATAGATTAAACAGTGTGGGTAGATGGATGGAGATCAATTGAAGAATGTGGATAACTAGGAGAAGAAAATATTAATTGATCTACATTTGTAAAACTGCATGGTGTTCACGCATTTTTAAAGCCTCACCTTGGCCCCTCTTCAGGTTGCACCTTTGAGGGAACGTTTAAAAACTTTAAAAATAGAACCCAAGATTGGTACAGTGTGGATACATGGATTGGGATGGAATGAGACATGTGGATAGTTGTATGGAGATAGATTGAAGAATGTGGTTAGACGAATAGGGATATATTAAAGAGTATGGATAGATGGATGGAGACAGATTCAGAGGATTTCAAAGGATCCATTTTTTGTAAGAATAGATAGAGAAGGATAGAAGAGTGTTGATAGATGGATAGTTGGATGTAGTTGGATTGAAGAGTGTGGACAGATGGATGGAAATGGATTAAAGAGTGTGGGTAGATGGATGGAGATAGATTCAGAGGATTTCATTTAGATGGATAGATGGATGAAGTTTGATTGAAGTGTGTCGATAGATGGATGGAGATGGATTGAAGAGTGTGGATAGATGGATGGAGATGTATTGAAGAGTGTGGATAGTTGGATGGAGTTAGATTGAAGAATGTGTATAGATGGATGGAGATGTATTGAAGAGTGTGGATAAATGGATGGAAATGGAGTAAAGTGTAGACATAGATGGATGGAGATATATTCAGAGGATTCCAAAGGATCCATTTTTTTGTAAGAATAGATAGAGATGGATAGAAGAGTGTGGATAGATGTATAGTTGGATGTAGTTGGATTGAAGAGTATGGATAGAGAGATGGAGATTGATTGAAGTGGGAGGATTAATGGATGCAGTTGGCTCTAAGGTTGTGGGTAGAGGAATGGAGTGTGATTTAAGAGTGCCAGTAGATGGATGGAGATGGTTTGAAGAGTGTGGATATATGGATTTGGATGGATTGAAACGTGTGGATAGTTGGGTGGGGATAATTTGAAGAATGTCTACAGATGGATGGAGCTGGATTAAAGAGTGTGAATAGGTAATCAGAGGTTGATTGAAGAGTGTAGATAGATGGATGGAAATGGATTAAAGAGTAGATATAGATGGATGGAGATAGAGGATTTCATTTAGATGGATAGTTGGATGGAGTTGGATTGAAGAGTGTGGATAGTTGGATGGAGTTAGATTGAAGAATGTGTATAGATGGTTGGAGATGAGTTGAAGAATGTGGATAAGAGAGAAAATTTCCATTTGTAAAACTGCATGATGTACAGGCTTTATTAAAGCCTCATCTTGGCTCATTTTCAGTTTCCCTTTGAGGGAACCTTTTAAAAACTCTACGCAGAACCCAGGATTGGTAAAAACATGGTTAAACATTTAAAGGATTTTAAAGGATGCAGTTTTTGTAAGAATAGACAGCCTTTTAACATTGTGGGGGAGGTTACATTTAGAGCCATTAAGGGTTGTTCAGTCTCATCTGGGGAACATGAAATCAGGAAGGTTCCAAATAAATCCTATTATGCTTAACCTCCTTCAGGTCCCTCAGTGTCGAAGGATTGGTGGAGCTCAATTTGTAGTGTAAAATTTGTTATATACTTATTAAAAAGTTGATCCAACACCATACTGGGTTCTTAGGTTTGGCCTGTGAAGGAACCTATAAAAGCTGAGTCTGTGCAGAACCTGATGATCAAGAATTGTCTCCAGTTGTTTCCAAGTAGCATCCCTTTGGAAAGCTAGAACGGGTAAACATTTAACATAACTGTTAGGATCCCTTAAATGTTCTATGCCAAACCTTATAACAGAGTCTATTATACAACATGAAAATCAAACCTATTGAACAAGCAAGTCTTTTTGAAAAGTGTAGATGATGGATGGATGGATGGATGGATGGATGGATGGATGGATGGATGGAAAGATTAACTCCATGGATCGCTAAAAGTAAAATGAGATACTATGCATTCCAACGGTTCATTGGTTTGACCTTTGGAGGGAATTGTAGATCTCTGAGATAACCCCTTAAAAAACCTACATTTATAAACTGAGAACCTTTTATGAATGTAAATCCATGGCGTGGTTACTAGATGGAAGAACTACTCTCTCGTCTTAAAGCTAGGTGCTGGGCATACAGTACTTCAAAAGTTACTCTAGCAGTCTAAAGGGTTCGCCCCAGTGTGGGAAAACTTTAAAGGTTCTGTTTAGATCCCAATAACAGACAGAATCCTTTAGAGAGACAGAAAGGCTAAACATCCACGGGACCTCTGAGAATCTTTTCTACACTGAGGACGACAGAAGAAATGTTAAATCTCCTAAGGCACTGTTCAGTCTGTCATGTTGTTAATTTCATTCAAATGATCTAACTAGCGTGCACTTCAGGTCAGCGTGGCTTACATCACGAGGCGCTGCATGTGAAAGGAGGACATGCATGATCAGAATAAACAGGTTATTTCGGGGATACCTGACAGCACGGTGAAGACGGCGGCGAAGGCGTTCAGCTTCAAGCCATCGATCACGTTGCTGGAGTGAAAGAGCTCCAGGCACATTAGACTGAAGCCAACCACCAGCAGCATGATGTATAGCACCTCCGAGACCACTGACAGCCAAAGGACACCTGCACACCCGCACACACACACACACACACACACACACACACACACACACACACACACACACACACATTTGTGAGCACTCCTCCGCTGTGTAATAAATGTAATAATTTGTGATTACAAGGTCATGTAAAAGTAAACAGTTCAGCCTTTATTATTAGCAGGCGAAATTAAGACAAGATGCTTTACATTAGCAGGAATCCACACTTGCACATTTTAAGTTAAGGATGAAAAGTAGGAGTGGAAACCTTATATTGTCTTATATATCGCCACAATCTCCAACACCGAGATGTCATTGCTTTGTTGTCCTACCGTGTTACCTGTTCTGTGTTAAATGTTTAATCATATTTTGTGTCAAAGCATCCTGGGGATAGAAAAAAAAATCTATACATCATCATCTGTACCACTTATCCTGTTTAAGATCATTGAGGGCTGGAGCCTATCCCAGGGCGGGGTAAGAAAAAGCTACCAGGGTTCCAAACCATCCAAGCACACACACACACACACACACACACCCATTGCCAGAAGCCAGAGAACATGCAAAGTCCATGCACACAGACCAGAGGTGAGATTTGAACCCAAAAACACTGGAAGTACAAGGTGACAGCGTGCTGTAAAATATATTACATTATACTGTAACTATCATTTTTATTACGGATTCCAGCACTTCAGGACCAGAAGGTACCATCCTGTTAATGTTTGGAATTATCTCGAATATGGACTAGCTTAAGATAAACCTAAGGTTACGTGGAAAGAGACACCATAACATTATGCACTTTGCCTCTGGTCTCGACATGGTGAGAAATTTTTTTTTTCTTTTTCTAAAATCTCTTATCAGACACTCCCAGGAGTATTTCCTAAGAGATCAGTGTTTTGCATTTGCTCATCGATTCATAACACGGGTGAGAAGACTGTCATATCTTTAGTCTTGTTCTCAGGGTATTTAGTTAACATGCCACGCCTCAGACCGATATACCTGCAGTATTCGACGAAATGTCAGTATCTGGCATTTAATCCTGTCCGGATAGATTCTAAACCATTTTTCAAAATGTTAGTAAATGGAAGGCCCTCGTTGTTCCCAGGTTATATGACTTTGCATTCTATATTCATTCTAGGATACAGAAAGGACCTCACGGCCATCCGACCACGTAAACACAACCACGATGGTAACTATTTCATGAGAGATGTCATTCTGAGAAACAAATACCATCCAAAAAGGCTTTTTTTGTTGTTGTTGTTGTTGTTGTTTTTTGTCATATCTTACTTATATTTGTTGAGCTACATGAGCTTGGATTGTAAAAGAGTTTGGATCTTCTCATGCTCGGTCATGGTTCAGAAGGAAGTCTATGGGAATTAGAGGAGCAGGAAAAGAACTTAAAAGAACTTGAGATGTGACAGCAACATGCAATATTTACGTCCGAAAGCAGTTATCTGCCAGAGTTCAAGGCGCCAGAATGAAGCCTTTATTCTTCAAAAGGCAGCAAAACAAAGGTTCGGGCTTCCCTCAAAACTTCAAGGATAGAGAATTTCTCCAGTAGAGCAGGACGAAAGGGGGGAAAGTAAACACTTCTTTGGGCATGATTGCAGGGGCGGATCTACCGGGGTGGCACGGGGTGGCAATTGCCACCCTAAGAAAAAGCCTTGCCACCCCATTTGCCACCCCAGCACTAGTGTCCTAGTGTTCTAAAAATAAAAGAGTTTTTATCTAACGTTCCAATCCTGCCTTTACCAGCTCGCTATCTTCCTGGTGCCGAACAAAAAAACACCTGGCCATCCATGGTGTAAAGGAAATCCTGATTCATCAGACCAGGCCACCTTTTTCCAATTGACCCAGTTCTGATGTTCACTGTACTGTACATAACCATTGTAGGTACTTTCGGTGGTGGATACGGGTCAGCATGAGCCTCCTGAGCAATCTGCATCTACACACTCATATGTAACAAACTGCCAAGCACGAGACCTTTCTATCAGATCCACCAGGATCAGACTACATGAGCCAGCCTTCAGTCCCCATGCGCATCAATGACCCTCCACCACCCCGACATCAGTTCACTGGTCCATCACAATTTGGTGCTTGTCAAAATTCACTTAAATCCTTACCTTCGCCTATGTTTCTCCTTCCAACACATCACCTTCAGGGAGAAAATGTTCACTTGCTGCCTAATGTATATACAGGAGTCACCTGCCTATGGCGGGAGAACAATAATTCCGCCGAGCAACCGAGGCTTGGCAGCTCATTCGGGGACAGATAAGAGCCTCTGGAGGAAAGCATCAAGACGACAAATGGGCTGTACGAGACTGATACCATGCATTAACGCTTCTCTCTCTCTCTCACACACATACTGTAATCTCTTACTCGCTCACAAACTCAAACACACACACACACACACACACACACACACACACACATGCTACCATCCAGCTCATCCGTGAGCGTTCCACCCTGCTTCATACCTCTTTACGAGCGACACCAGACACCCCTGCGCATAAAACATAAAGAAAACGATCTTCCCATTTTTGGGTGCACAAATAAAATCCCCTCCAGGCTTAACCAAAGCTCGCTGACTCTCTACCGCTTTTATTTATCCGCCTTTGTTGCTTGATATACAGTTGTGCATGAACCTAAACGCTGACTGAGACGTTGACGTTATTCACAGTCAGCAGGTTCTTCTTGAAGTTACCGTACCAGTTCGGGATCATTTGTAATCTTTATATCTCTCGTATATATATATATATATATATATCACTCCGGATAGTTGCTGAGGGTTCTGCATATTCTTACAGAGCCGTCAGTGCTGTCTGATCAAATATTCATTGTAATAAATACACCTCCATCTCATTGCTTCCTGCATTTGCAGCTCGGCGCCTCTCAGAACCCAGAACATGAGCGTGTGATTGCGAAATTGCTTTCCGACATCACTGTAGAAACTATAACGTTTTTTTTGCATTTTGGTAACTAACAAACATAACCTAGCAAACTGAACTGGTTCATCCCGTGCTTCCCTTGAACTCCACTGTGACCAGTGGTGTAGCTGGGGTTGTGGTGCTCTAAACTGGTTTCTTCATAGATCTTTAATTGCTTGAAGTTTCTTTAGATGGTTACTTCTAACCATCTATCATCTCACAGAAGGTGTTCCTCAAGCGTTCTTTGACTGTACTCTTTAAAAACGTTCCTCAGGTGTCCTCTAGGTTCCACAGAAAGTTCTACACTCTGAGGGTAATGGTGTCTAAAGGGTGAGTAAATTATCTGCAAATTGCTTTTTTATTATATCTTAAAAAGCCGTTCCTTAAGAGTTCTGTGGATTTATGTGCTTTTTTATATATATATATATATATATATATCTCTGTGGATCTATAGGTGGTTAATGATTTGACACTGTTATAAAGATGTTCCTCAAGGGTTCTTTGTATGCTTGATTTGTCTTTAGTCTTTAATGTGGCTTTCTCAAGTCCCCTTGAAATGGCTAGGTTTTCTGCAATTTGACCCAAATGATTCCTCAGTGGTTCTTCATGTAGTTCTTTCTTCTCCACTCTTGGAACAAACCTTCCAGAAAGGTCATACTGTATGAGTATGTGAAGTTTCGATCTTCGATCATCAGACAGTTTCTTAAAAACATTCCCTGGATGGATACATTTTCTACAATCTAGCCAAAGCATTCCTCGGCAGGTCTTTGTATGGTTATTTTCAATACCATCTTATGAAATGTGTTCCTCAAAGGTTCTTCATATGAAAAAGGGTACCTCATGGGTTCTTTTGATGGCCTTTTTTTTTTTTGCTGTCTTGAAAAGAGTTCCTCAAAGATTCTTGAACAGTTAATTCTTCTTCACACTTTAGAATGTCTCCTCAGGTGTTCACTAGATGGGTCATTTTCCTACAAGCTTTGTGCTCCTTTGTGTGGCTAATAGTTCCACACTCTGATGACAAGGGTTCCTCAAGGGTCCTTAAGAAATGATAGCTTTTCTGTCATTAAAAAAAAAAAAAACTTTTGTGTGATTAATGGTTCTACACTCTTAAAGAACAGTTCCTCAATCATTCTTGCTACGGCTAATTGTTCAGTCCTGGAACTGGGTTATCTCAGGATTCCTCAGTGGTTCTTTGTGTGGCTAATGGACCTACACACTTGTAAGGTTATTTGAGACCATTAATTTTCTTCAGTTGGTTCTTTAGATGACAGTTTCTTTGAGTATCCTGATTGCTTTGGTGGTGCAGTGGTTAGCCCTGTGGCCTCGCAACTCCAGGCTTGAGGGTTCGGTTCCCGCCTTGGGTCTGTGTGCATGGTGTCCAAAGACATGGCTAATTTGCATAATACATTCCCAAATTGACCATTCGCCTGTACGTCTTGTGATGGATTGGCACCCTGGCCAAGGTGTCCCCTGTCTTTTCTGGGCTACGCTCCAGGCGTCCTGCGACCCTGTATAGGATAAGCAGTATAGAAGATGAATGAATGGATGGTTAACGGTTCTTACAGCCATTTCTCAAAAGGAAATGCTGCCACAAAGAGCTTTTATGGTTCAAAGAACTGTAAGCGTTATATGGAACATGGGGAGAAATTGCAGTGTTGGGAAGTTACAGCTTGATCTCTCTCTGCTGACACTGGAGACTCCTTCCATAAAAATGAAAATAGCAAAAATTATACGCTTTTTTTTTATGTCCCTGTATGCAAAAAAAACTATCATGCCTGTGTTGTTTTTGGTTTTAGCCTCGAGAGAGAGAGTGAGAGAGAGAGAGAGAGAGAGCTGAGCTTGGAAGGTGCAGTCACTGCAGTTTTCTTCCACATTATTCTTGAAAGACTGACAGAGTTGAACATAATTGGATCAATAGGTCGTGATTAGTGCCAGTCATTTGACTTGACCCTTAACCTGCTAGCAGAAGTCACACACACACACACACACACACACACACACACACACACACACACACACACACACACACACACACACAAAGGCTTGTGCTATGTAAGCTTGTTTGCAATCCAGACTTATTTCTATTCTCCTACGAGTCCTAGTCAAGCCTCATTCTGTTGGTTTTTAGCATTTCGGTGGTCTTAAATAAAAGGCAAGGTCAGGTGTGAGTCAGCGGATTGTCAATATCCGCCTCATAGGACGTTTTTCATAGGACGTTATTGCCAATATGCGCAATAATGGAAAGTTTAATACCCGATATACAACATTAATGGTATGTCACCTGAGCCTGGAGAACTTTTTTACAATAACACTGAGGAGTGAAATTGGAAAAACATTCATATATACTATATATAGCGCTATAAACAACGCTACAATCAGAGAGGATTGTAAATGCGGTGTTTTTCGTGGCGAGTGGGATCAGACGGGCCCCGATGCTGCTCTAATGGCGCTCGTTACTCACCCCTCTCCGACGCCGGAGCCAGATCGATGAAGCTCCTGCATTTCTCACCTGGAAAAGATACAGAAAGTCAAGATAACCACCGTGTTAACACACACACGCCGTTGAGTATTTATTAGTGTGAACATTTTTCATCTAGTTAATCACCGTCGATTTTGAAACACTCGGACTTACCTGTATTATAAATGTGCAATGTTGAAATAAAGAAATGCACGACAGACTGGTTAGAGGAAACAGATTCTGCAGTTTTATCATATCTCAAACATTAACAATGACCAAATGTTAAATTTAAATCTCTCAAAGGGCCCCGGCGCTGCATGTAGTGTCTGGGCAGGATGGGGCGTGGCACCTCACCGGGCTCTAACACAGATCGGAAAACTAACAACCTAGACCCTGATCTGTCTGAGGCACGTCTCACCTTCAACGTACTCTAGTAACCCTTGATGGCGTCTCACACACACACACACACACAACTTTGGTTTTATTCAAACTTCCGTCTAGAAGCAGCTTTTTATAGCGTTCAGCCGTTCAGCTCGCCTGGTGATGTTCCCTCGGCCATCTCAATACGGATAACTGTGATACGATTATGGGAAGCCATTAGGGTCAAACATGATTCATTTGCGTAAAATATACTGTAGTAAGGCGTCGGAATTTCTCGATTATTCGCATGCGGTAACACGTTGATATTGACAGCCCTAATATTAATCACCATCAGCGGCTTCTCACGTCAAAAAATGTGTTAATTGCGTCCGTTTTTTTTGTTGGCAGCAAATGCAATCTGATGTATTAAAGAACAAAATGTGATCCTCATGATACATATACGTTATGTTAGGTGAAAGTGGCTTTAAATTGTAGCCGAAAGGTGAGAAGAATAAACCATAGAGGTGATGGACAGTCCTGAGAAACTTATTCCACTCTCAGCGCAGTTAACTTCAAATCCCGAATTGTGTTAAATGGAAAGCTAGTGCACTATGTAGGGGGTACAATCCCTTGTTCCAAACACCGAGTAGTGCCCTTGATCAGGGGTCAGAGAGGGATTTGGCATTCAGCCTTGTGAATCCCAAACGTTAGTTAGCTTTGTAGCTCTTGTTAGCCGTGAACAGAATGTGGGTGTGGTCAGGCAGCTGCTCTCTCCTCAGTACCTCGGACCGGACAGACCGACTCTCACCCACGCTGAGACACACAGTCAGTGTCATTAACCACTGGACAACACCCGGCACACGCCCAGTCATACAGATAGTTACACGTCTCAGTGCTGTTACTGTCTGTTATCAGGACACGTGACGTGTTGCTCATCCAGTCAGGCTGCTCGGTTGCAACTAACTTTTTTGTATTAATGTATGTTATGGCAGCTTTAAAGTTAAAAAGAGGAAAAAAAAAAGAGAAACACACTGATTGTACATTCCTAAAAGACGTTGTCGGAAAACTTAGGTTTTGTTTTGTTTTTTGTTTTGTTTCGGTTTCGGTTCACGTCTCGTCATTGATCATCGATGTAGCTTATTAATTTCTCCTGATTTTTCTTTGTATTCATTCCTTGATCCGTTCGTCTTATTAACAGTCACAGATTGTCATTGTTCCAGTGTTCTCATGTTTATGTCTCGGTGTTGTCTAATGTGTCTAATGTTGCTCATCTGTTACAGCTGACATATGACCCACCTTATTGAGACGATACCACAGGCTCATCTCGCGTCCTCGCCTCCCGCCTCTTCACGTCTGGCGCACACATTACCTCTCAAAGTGTTTTAAAATGCGTTTTATTATTTAATTTAAGGCTGCATAGTTCACAGGAATGAGCACCGGCACTGGACGAGAATGCGATAAATTCTCCTATGACTAATATCTCCACGAGAAAGAAAAACTCTTAAAAATAATGAAACCCGAGCTCCGGTTGTGTTACTATATTTCCGGAGACAGGCAAGCGAAACAAACCCAGAAGGCACAAACAAAAAGAGATAACTAGATTGGTTTTTGGCAAGCGCCCCAAACCTGTCTCGAGCTCGACTTCCAATTATATTTGTGAGAGCGATGAGTGGGACTTTTTTTTTTTTTTCTTCCCAGCCCTTTTGATTCCAAGGCTCTAATGGGAAAAAAAAAAAAAAAAAACCCGTCAGCCTGTGACTGGAGCCCGACTGGAACTGTGAGGACGAGGAGTGAGTGGGGTCAGACAGAGGTCAACGTGAGTGCAACGCTACACATGCAGACAATAGGCGCGTCTTTTACGCTCCCAGTCAATGGAGACATTCATTCACTGGCTGGAGTGTCTCAGGACTAACAGCAAACAGCCACTGGTGCATCGTATCGTCCAATATTATGTGAACTTGTTTCTTTTATGAACGCATTATATTTTACAGGACAGTCGTTTCAAATTTGGCCAGGACGACTTGGCTGTCCTTGCGAGGCGCGCGGCTGTAAGACACAGGCGGTTGTTAAAGACTTTTTATTTCCATAAGTCACTTTAGTGTCTGTGGAAGAAACACTTAAGACTTGGAAGGAAAATATAGAATAAAGCCAAGAAAATACTCGTGTTTTTTTTTTTGTTTTTTTAAGCACAGCTATGATACGGATTTAAAGGACGTCCTGTTAGTGTGGAAAATAGATAGAAAAGATATTTAATCTTGTCTTGTTTGGGGGGAAACTTCTTAAAATGTTTTTTTCATTTTTTTGTCAGCAAACAATTTTTTTAATTTAAGAAACATGGCAATGGATTAAAAAGCTGTAACTTAATCATTTATCAATTAAACATGCAAATAACGGCGAGTTTTTGGTCCATGAAGTCTCAAAGAGTCACACCAAAAAACAACAACAAAAAAAAAAAAACTGTTTTTAAAAACCTAATCTGTCATAGCATGGAGTTATTCTTATCACTTTTCCTATAAAACCACAAACATAAGTGTCTTATTCCTTTCATCATGTTTAAAATGAATGAAAGAACCATTTTATCCATTTATAGTCAGGTTAAACCTATGAAAAAACTTCCTGATTTTCAGGGGCAACTCTGTAGTTAACTCAGTTTAGTGTTTGGTGTTGTGTTACTGACCAGAAGGCAGCAGGTTCAAACCCCATCAGCATCAAGTTGCCACTGTGGGGCCCTTAAGGAAGGCCCTTAACTCTCACCTGCTCAAAAGTGTAATAAGATAAAAATGTAGGTCGCTCTGGATAACGGCTGTTAAAGGAAGTTATGATGAAGAACACACACACACACACACACACACACACACAGCATCTTGTTACAGATCACTGATACTGGAGTCTCCTTCCATACATGTTCAATAAATGTCTCCTTCAAGAAAACTTCATATTCCACTCTTTTTCCCCCGTGGTACAAATCCTCAGTAATGAGCTGTTCCTATAGAAACCATAATACATTAACAGCCAGTGCGTCTGTGATGTGTAGCTTAAACATGTAGAATTATTCCGTTTGCATTTTCTTTCAAGCTCTTAGTGATCGCATTGACCTTTTGCACGTAAAATCGCTTGTGACCCGCCCGGCTAACTAGCTTCTAGCACAAGACTGAATCCCAAATCCCTCTCTATCCCCCTTGTCAAGGGCACTACTTGGGGTGTAGAACAAGTGATTGTACACCATAAACAGTGCACTAGCTTTCCATTTAATGCTAATTGGGATTCGACCCCATAGCCGCTAGTTAGCTGTTAATTAGAACTCTTTAAATATGTGCTTCAAAGCACAGCGTCTTCCTTAGCATCAGCATCATCAGCAGAACAGAAGCTACCGGTTGCTAAGCTACTCTTTTATCTGTGTGGCAGAGCTTCAGGTAATCCATTAAATCATCTTTCTGTTATTTTTCTGGCTCTCGAATGTAATTATGAGCGAAAATACATACGGTAGCAGTCTAATGCGGGTTCAGGATGCTGAGGCCGACGTCATGGCGGTCGCTAACACACTGCATGACCAAGGCTGCGGCTGGTTGCCAGATGAGCTGTTACAGTGATTCATGAGTGATGCAACGTGTCCGTCATGTAGTCTCGGTGACACAAATCCGGGACATGTGCTCGCTTCGGGGTTCTCCACATGCCCTTTTGTTTTCATGATGCAGGACGCCTGTGTGGTTCACATCTTGCCCTACGTCCGCCGCGTCACGTCGCTGCTTCGCTACCGATTACACTCCGCTGTTTCGTATTCGCTTTGTGCCAAGTTTGCTTTCTACTGTATGTCTCCTCTGCATGCCACAGTGTTTTGTCAAGCCTTGCCAATTACATTCAGACCTTTAAGGCTCTTTCTCTCGGCTTTGGCCTTCAAATAAGGATTCCGCCTGACCTCCAGACGCTAGACGCGTTGCTCCGGAGAGTCACGACGTGACGGACAATGAATAAAAGACACTTTGTGACTCTCGCAGAGGTTGTAGCCGAAGTGAATGTCGAGCAAATTGTTTGTTTTTGTTGTTGTTGTTGTTGTTGTTTTTTGGAATCTTTTCTCACTCAAGAGAAATGTGTTGAAATTCACTCCAGATGCCAGAAATGAGAATTGAAAAGCGCTGCAATATTTCTGGAAATCACTTCTTGAAGTGTTCTGTTCCACTCTGTCCGCGCTACGACTACTCGTGCGATCTCTCGCTATCAATCAGTACCACGTTAAATATCAATTAACCAGCCGTGCCACAGTGACTCGGGCACGTCGCGTAACGGATCACTCCAATCTGGCTGATATCATTCATTGCTCGGACACCTCACGTGCAGAATTAACGAGGTTTCCGGATTAGCTTCGCTCGGATTCCAGCGACTTTAAGACAGAAAGCGTGGCTGTCTGGATAACGAGCATGACTTTATTTTCTTGCCTTTAGACGCCGCATGACTGTGTGTCGTATATGATTGTGTCTTTTCTAAAGTAATGAACGATACAAATTGGAATAAAAGAACCCGAACATGAATTCCGAGTTACGCGTTATGCCAAAAGTCATCAAATCCAGCAGCTTAATCCTTTATAAATGTGATCGCTCCATGGTCTTGTCCCCTCTTTTCCTCTCGCCATCCTCCCTTAAGCCTGGTTTACCGAATTTATTGCCGTCATTTCCATTACTCAAACGCGCCCTGTGTCTGGAGTTGGACTATTTAGAGATATTATCCTGATATTCTTCCCTTCTCTGCCCCTGACTTGTACTGTATTATGCACTAATGAACGCTCAGGGTGTAATGTCAGAATACAGCCTGCTCTCCACCCCGTGTTAACCATTACATTCCATCTGACAGCAATTTGTAGGCACTTTCTGCAGAGATCCTGGTGTGAGAATCAACTTTTCCCTGGTTTTCTTGCTGGTGGTTTTGGATATAATGAGTCGCAGTTACACGGACAAGATATGAAACCTGTAGCTACTGTAGAGCCATTCCTTCAATTAAGACGTGAAACATTCAAGTTTCAGTTACATTGTTTAATTGGCCCGTTTCAGCCAATCAACACTCAGCACATCACTCCCGATGGGGCGTTACTCTGATTAGTACACAATTTAGGACAAAACACTCATGGCTCCGGGGTTGAATGTCACGTTTGCAAATGCCTGCTTAAGGTTAAAACACTAACAGGCTGTTTTTTTTTTTTTTTGTTTGTTGTTGTTGCAAGTAAATCTATCCAACACAATCCATCCATCCATACACCAACTTATCCATCGATTTATCAGTCTATTTATCAATGATTCCAACCATCTCGCCGTCCATCTATTTATCTATGAATCCATTCAGTGATCCATCCATCCATCCGTGCATCCATTATTCAATTCATTACACTGCATCCATCTATAATTTATTCCATCCATCCATCCATCCATACTATGTCCTATGAATACTATGAATACTATGTCCAAATTTATTTTATATTATTTATAATTCATTCCATTCATCCATTCCTCAATTATTCCAGCCACCCATTTTTTAACACTTCATATTATTATCATTTTCTTATTTTTGGTTCTCTCATTCATTGATTCATCCATCCATTCATATCTATCCAACTATCATATCCTTATTTTGCTTTGGCAATATTTTCATAAATCCACTGATATTGCTAACATTGATCCATGCAGTGATCAATCCAATCATTCACAAATCTATTACATTCAGTTATTAATCCATCCATCATTCCAACATTAAATGTTTTTCCAATATTATGTTCATCCATCAATTATTCCAAACATCCATATATACAATTTTATCCATCCATCCATCCATCCATCCATCATATACTTCCTTTCCTTTATCAATAATGTACTCTATACTCTGTACTCATCCCTCTCTTCATCTATCTATCAGTGGATTGTTGTTTCCATTCACGCAACCATCATACTCCGTCCATCCATACGTCTGTCCATATCATTTTATGTTCCTATTTTCTGTTATCCAATTTATTGATGCATCCATCCATCCATCCATCCATATACTGTATACATCCTTCCACTGCTATTGCAATACTATATGCTTGCACGAATTATTCCATCCATCCCTCCATCTAATCTCTCTTTTATTCATCCATCCATCCATGGCAATACTGTTTCCATCAAGCCATCTACTTATCTGATATTCCTACCCTTGATCCTTGCAGTGATCAATGCAATCAATCACAAATCTATTCATCTATCAATACATTCAGTTATTCATCCATACATCAATTCATCTATTATTCCAATTAAATGTTTTCCAAAACTATGTCCATCCATCAATTATTCTATTCATCCATCCATCATTCACCCGCCATCCATCCCTCCTTTCACCCTTCCATTAATCTATTATCTATTATTCCTACCACTGACCCATCCAGCGACACACCCATTCATTCAACAATCTACGTTGTTGTTATTTATCTATGCATCCATCTAATAGACGTAATTAGATGTGATTCTAATCACCAGTGGTGACGGAGCTGAATGTGAGTCAGAGCTATAATATGATCTGACTGCAGACTTTGTAGCTTTAAACACACACAAGCTTATAAATAGAGCAAAAGTTTTCATGTGGGGGACGAGGCTGAGACCAGGGTTCAGTAGGAAAACGGTTACCATGACAACTCTGATGTAAACAGACTGCAAGTCCGACTATTAGACTGATCACAACTGTACAATTAAGGGATGCTTTTTTATGTGCTTGGATTAAGTTCTATTTCATACAAATATCAATATTGGGAACATGCCAAGAGCTTTTACTTTATGCACTAAAACTAAGACACTGTCCTATTTTTGTTTTGTATAAAAACTCAGGAATCACAGCTGACTTGGCACGCTTCATGTTTCTGCTCATCTGCGTGGATGAGATTTTCTCCGCCTCAATCTTAAATCCCACAAGATGATCTAAATCCCTCTGCCAGCCGGCTAAGTGATCTCCAGTGTGCGTTAATTAAAAAGGCGAGAAGAAAATATCAAAAAAAAAAAAAAAGAACAAATAACTGATACAAAGTGTCAGTGGGCTTCCATTAATTAGTGACATTTATGATGTTTATGATGCTGATGTAACAGGATTAGAATAGCAAAAAAAAAAAAGCTGATTTTAGTTTCAAATTTTTATTTCATACGTCTACTAACATTTGCATTTTTATGTATATATAGATTCTTTAAATCTGTGGGGGTCTGTGAATTGCTCAGCGAATGGGGAATGATGATTATAGGCAATAAAAAAAACTCCCATAATGCTTTTCGCAGCTCGGGGGGGGCGGGGGGGGGGGAGTTGGGTGGCATTTTGGACATTTTTCAAAACTGTTGCTCTGAGCAAGAAATAAAATATTAATGCTGCTGCCGCTGTGTTGGCAATTTCAGCAGATTATTTCCGTTAGTAAAGCGGTACGACGGTAAAATTGTGCGTAGTCGAGTAAAATTATGTTAATTAACCAACTTTTTGACTGAAATGCAAAAGAAAAGTCAACTTGTAAAAGGAAGTAAACATGAGTAACTTGGCAAATGCTTCATTTCTAGTGAAGAAAGACTTTAATTCCGGCGCAGTTTGGAAATTTTCGGTTTAATATCCATGACTGCTTCTGATTTGTGGGGTCCAAACACTCCTGAGACACCGTGCCTCCGGTGACGGGCTCTTACCAAATTACACAGAACGCGAAAGCAAAAACTGATGAACAGAGATTGAGACAGTAGCTTAATGCTAGAAATGTGTGTGTGCGTTTTTTCTTTTTTAACTTGTTTTTTAAACACACATCCACCTTGCAAGTTCTGGGTTAAACCACCTTTTGCCTCCAGAACTGCCTTAATTCTTTATGGCATAGACTAAACAACATTCCGTCGAGATCACGCGCTCGCTGTGGATTTGTCTGCTGCGGATCCATGATGCGACTCTCCTGCTGCACCACGTCCCGGAGGTGCTCTATTGGATTGAGATCTGGTGACGGCGGAGGTTGTGTGAGTACAGTGAATTCATTGTCATGTCTAAGAAACCAGATTTTTTGGACACCTTCAGCTATAATACTCAGGGAGGCTGTGGTATTTAAACCTTGCTCAATTGTTATTCCATTCATCTGTAGTCCAATTAGGGAGGCCAATGGTGACCATCGTATTTATTCCCATTTGTATGACCGCGGCAGGACCTCAGGTCAATATTCACACACTACGGCCTAATCTGCATGTCTTTGGACCGTGGGAGGAAACCAAAGTACCCGGAGAGACCATGCAAACTCAACACACACAGACCCCAAGGTGGGAATCGAACCTGGACCCTGGAGGTGCAAGGCGGCTGCGCTAACCACTGAGCCGCCGTGCCGCGTCGCTCGTCACTAAGCGCCCAAAGTGTGCAAAGAAAATCTCCTGTACCCCATTACACCACCACAAGACCAATCTCATGTTTTGTGGTTATTGCGTATGTCGGATTTTCTTCCAGAGACAACGAGTTTGAACCCCAATGCTAATGCTAATGCCCATTCCTGTTCAGGGTTCCAAGAGCATAAAGTTGGTCATGCTCTTTAAGTGGGTGGGGTGTATAAGGTCTCTCGCAATGCACTAAGAGAATGCACTTACCTGCCGCTTTATTAGGTACACCTTTTCAACCTTGCTCGTTAATGCAACTATCTAATCAGCGACTCAATGCATTTCGTGATGTAGACATTTTCCAAATGAGCTGCTCATGTTCAAACCGAGCACCGGAATGGGAAAAGGAGGCTATTTATGTGGTTTTAAACGCAGCATGGTTGTTGTTGCCAAACGGGCTGGTCTGAGTATTTCTGAAACTACTGATCTACTGAGATTTTCATACACACAACTATCTCTAGAGTTTACAAAGAATAGTCTGAAAATATCTAGTGAGAGGCTGTTCTCCAGGAGAAAATGCTTGGTCGATGTCAGAGGTCAGAGTCTGGTTCGAGCTGATAGGAAGGCAACAGGAACTCATATAACATCTCATTACAACCGTGGTATGCTGAAGAACATCTCTGAATAAATGACACATTCAACCATGATGGGCCACGGCAGCAGCAGACCACACCATGTGCCACTCCTGTCAGCTAAGAACAGGAAACTGACGACACAGTTCGATTGGGCTCGGCAACATCAGACAACAGAAAACTGGAAAAACATCGCCTGATCTGATGAGTCTCAATTCCTGCTGTGACATTCGGTCGGTTGAGTCAGAATTTGGCGTAAACAACATGAAAGCATGGATCCATCCTGCCTTGTACCAACGGTTCAGGCTGCTGGTGGTGGTGGTGGTGGTGGTGGTGGTGGTGCAGTGGTGTAGAGGAGATTTTCTTGGCACACTCTGGGCTGCTTAGTAACAATTGAGCAAGGTTTAAATACCACAGCTTAACTATTTATAGAGTGTTGTTGCTGAACGTGTCCGTCCCTTTATGACCACAGGATAATGTCTCAAAGTTAAAGTCATCTGGTTTTTTGGACATGATAACGAGGTGACTGTACTCACACGGCCTCCACAGTCACCAGATCTCGGATCCCTTTGGGACGTGGTGGCGCCACACGGATGTGCCTACCATCTCTGTTTTCATTATGCTTTAGTTTTTTTGTTTGTTTGTTTTTGTTAGGTTTTTGCATGTTAGGCCAACCATAATTAACAACTTAATTACTCCTTAATATTGTTTATCCAATCATTAGTGCATTAGGAATTTTGTGAGTACTCTGTTGAGATCTCCACTACAGGAATCCCTGTGAATATATATATATATATACACACAATGTAAATATTCATTATGACCCCTGGGGGCCTCTTCTTTAAACACCTCCACACACACCTAGCAATATACAACTGCCCAGTAATCATAAAACACAATTTTCCTCAACTAAATTCATCCTCAGGGATGTTAAGAGTTCAAACGCGGACTTTCTAAAGTTTAGTTTATTTAAAGGAAAGATTAAGGGTGCATGCATGAGAGATTTCATTCTGGCTTACTTGTGCACATGAGAATAATCTTAATAATTATTGGAAATCACATGACTTCATGTGAATAATCAGGAATTTAAAACTTAACTAAAATACAAATATTCAGTTGTTTTCACATTCAGTATGAGTTTATCATTTACACACGCAATTTCAGGGAAAAACCTGTAAAAAAAAAAAAAAAAAAAACATCACCTGCCTAGGACGAACAGTACTGTATGTATATTGAAATGCAGCTTTACGCCTCCTGTTAGTCATATTAAATTCACAAAAATCACTTTTGCTTTTTTGCACGTGATCACACGTTACTCACAGGATATCACATACAATTTTTATATTGAAATCAATGAATCTCTCTTTTTTTTTGCACGTGATCACATGTTATACTTTTCACATGTTCCTTTTTTCTCTCTCTCTCGCTCACTTATCGTCTATATCGTTTTATCCTGTGTACAGGATGGAGTCTTTCTTATAGGAGACTTGGGGCACGAGGCAGGATACACCCTGGCTGGGGTGCCAATCCATTGCAGGGCGCACGCGCAGAGACACACACACACACACACACACACACACACTCATTCACACGCTAATTAGTCTAATCTGCATGTCTTTGATCTTTGGAGGACACCGGAGTAACGCACAAAGCTCGGGAAGAGCACGCGCACAAATACCGGAGGTGTGAATCGAACCCGGACCCTGGAGGTGCGAGGCCACAGTGCGCACATCTACGCCACCTACTGTAGCCATCCGGTCACAAATTAGTCCAGTTATTACAAACATGTATTTAATAATACTAATAACAATAGTAATAAAAAACTTATAATCACATGTGAACTGGATGTTGTACGCAACGACGCACATGCACCTGAGCCGGTACTGTAAGTCACTGCCGCGATTAGTGACGCATCATTTAAAGTGCTGAGGGTCCGAGTTGTGCGGCGTTAGGATAAGTTGGTGCGGTGTAAAGTCCCACCTCCGCCGTGGATGTTCTCCTCGCAGGAGTACCAGATGCCCGCGTGGAAGTGTCGGAACAGGAAGCGGTCGTCCCCGGTCTCCCAGCTGTAGTGCACTTTGCTCGGGTCGGTGTCGTTGGCTCCGTAGTCGATGCAGTGGTGGCGCCGCTCCTTGCTGCAGCTCGGCTTGGGCACGCGCTGGGTGCCCTGGCACCAGTACGCCGTGGCGAACGCCGTGCTCGAGAGCAGCAGCGCGAGCAAGTTCAAGCCCACGGAGAGCAGCGCGCGACACCGGCGGCTCGTCTTCATGGCGCGCAAGGGATGAAGCGCGCGGGGCTCATGCGCGGGACGGCCGGGACCGGAGGCGACCAGGAGCGCGCGCACACACACACACACACGCGAGTGGAGAGAGAGAGAGAGAGTGTGTGTGTGTGTGTGTGTGTGTGTGTGTTTGAGAGAGAGAGAAAGAGTTAACGGGGTTTACCGGGACCGGGGATGCGCGCGCTCTTCAAGCGCATGCGGAGCGCGAGCGAGACGTGGAGATGCTCGCAGTCAGGAGAGGCAGCTTCAAGTCCGCGCGCGCACTGTGTGTGTGTGTGTGTGTGTGTGTGCTTCACCTCTCTCTATCTATCACCCACAACCCTTTCTTTCTCTCTCTCTCTCTCTCTCTCTCTCT